>CAKKXW010001918.1:0-10657 GCA_920937365.1 Sphaerophoria rueppellii | reverse complement strand
ATCAACCAAGAAGATACCAGAAGATAGAGATTTCTTCGGAGCGACTTCAAAAACTTCAATTACATTATTCCCTTTTTTTAATATACAATGTTTTTTCATATTGAATAGCATGATGTATGAGTACTAAATTTTAATACACTTTTTTATCATTTTTAATAAAAGTTTTTATTACAAAGTAATAAAATTTTCTTTCTTTCTAATACACTGGGGATTGATTTTTAATGCAGTTTTATTAAATTTTAATACAAGATCGTATTAATTTTCAATACAAAGATATTACATTTTTAATTATTTCGTTATAACATTGTAATACAAAAAGTATTAGTTTTTAATATCTCATCAGCATTAAATTCTAATATTTGCTTTATTGCTTGCCCTATTTTAATATTCGCAGTTTATTAGATTTTAATATTTTTATGGTGTTGTCATATATGTAACCCTCAAAATATTAAAATCTAACCCAAAATTTCTAACCGTGGACATATTCGTAGCAAAGGCCTATAAAGAGCTGTTTGGCCGGCTCTTCGTCTAAGAACTAAACTAAAGACCTGGCCCTCGAGATTGGGGGTCGTACGCGTCAGGGTGACTGCCCGGTCACATAAGAAAGGCATGATTACGAAACACCAATAAGACGGAATTAATGATGACGACCCACGTAAACGATTCAAGGACAACGAATTTCGGTTTTGCACTTGGAATGCTAGGTCCCTTAACGTGCAGCCGAACAACTAGCGGAAGCCCAGTCTAACTGCCATAAAAAAAAATGCCATGGGGTGGTCCTGGACTACGTAAAATTAACAATGAAGCGTCTATTTGGGTGTGGAGTTGAATTTGCGACTTGACTCAGGAGGAAGGTCTCGAGTTTCAACTCAGTGAATGAGCGCATCACGACAATCCGTATCAAAGCTAAGTTCACCAACATCAGCCTCATCTGCGCTCACGCCTTCACTGAGGAAAAGGATTAAGACACCAAAAACAGGTTCTACGAGCTCCTCGACAAGACCTAAGAGAAATGCCCTAGCTATGACATTAAAATCATCCTTGGAGATTTTAATGCTAAGCTGGGAAGAGAAGAAATCTTTGTTGGAATAATCGGACGACATAGCCTACACGACATCACCTCCGATAACAGATGGTAGCAAGTACGCGTTTCCCAAATCTCGATATCCACAATGGGACATGGAAATCTCCTGACCAATCAACCGTCAACCAGATTGATCACATTGCGATCGACTCACGACACTTCTCTAGCATGCAAGATATCCGAGGTGCCAACATCGACTCGGACCACTACCTTGTTGTAGCCAAGGTACGAGTGCGGTTATCCCGATGAAGGCAGCACGCGAAAATGCTAGGGAAATTCGACGTCAAACGGCTACTATCGCAAGAGATTGCTTGATCCTTTTCCGTTCGTGTCTCTGAAAATCTCCCAAGAAGTCCTTTGCTGCCAGCACAGAACGTAGAGAAAAAGTGGCAATACTGCCAAGCAGCCATCAAAACTCCTGTTTTGACGATGAGTGTTGGTGAGCACAATCAGCTAAACATGAGCAGCACGCGAGGTCTACGAGCAAAATAGGCGAAAAAGTTTTACAAAAAGCTAAAACAAACCTTCTGGGCTTATACACCTCGAACTGAAGCCTGTAGAGACCATCATGGGAACATCGTAGTGGAAAATACAGTCAGTGCTGAGGATATGGAAAGACCACTTTTCGAAGCTGTATAATGGCGATGACGAGCAAAACTCCGTCAGCAGTACAGAACCATTCAATTGTGGTGCAGAAGGCCAACAATTCTACCCATCCGACATGGACGAAATGAAGATAGCGATATTTAAACTTAAGATGAACAAAACCAATGGAACAGGTGGGCTAGCCACCGAAATGTACAAAGCAGCTGGAGATGATTTGGTAAGGAGCATGTACCAACTCATCTGCAAAATTTGGTCAGAGGAAAGCATGCCCGATGAATGGAACCTCAGAATCGTATGCCTGATCCTCAAAACGAGAGATCCCCTGAACTGCAACAATTACAGAGGTATTAGTCCCCTTAACGTAGCCTATAAGATTTTGTCTGCCTCGTAGTGCGAACGTTTGAAGCCCTTCGTCAACAACCTGATAGGTCCTTACCAGTGTGGCTTCAGACCCGGAAGTACACCATCGATCAAATATTCACCCTACGGCATATCTTGGAGAAGACCCATAGACTTATAATTGATGCCTATCACCTCTTCATCGATTTCAAGGCCGCGTATCCCAGAAAAAGCTCGTCCTTCTGTGTAAGATGACATTTGAAAACTCACGCTATTCCATCATGGCCCATCAAAAAAGGTTTTTGACAAGGCGATGCGTTGTCATGGCAAATGATTGTGCAAAGCTCTAACGTCAACACCAGAGTCACAATCTTTCAAAAGTCGGTGTAGCTACAAGGATACGCAGACGACATTGACATAACTGGAAGAACACAGCGTGCATGATGTCAGTGGAGCGTTCGTGAGTCTTGAGAAGGATGGCAGAAAGATGGGTCTAGCGGTTAACGAGGGCAAGACCAAGTTGATGCAGTCGACAAGAAAGGACAACCATCATCGACGTCTTGGAGCAAACGTTAACATAGACAGATTTTACTTCGAGGTAGTTAAAGGCTTTGTTTACCTGGGATCCGCTATCAACTCAGACATCAACACCAGCGCTGATATCAAACGAAGAATCACTCTTGCCAATCGCTACTTCTTTGGACTTAGAAGGCAATTGAATAGTAATATCCTCTCCCGAGCAACTTAAGTGACATTCCACAAAACTGTCATCATCCCGGTCCTCTTGTATGGTGCAGAGACATGGACCATGACAGCATCTGCTGAAAACGCTTTGGGTTGCTTTGAGAAAAAAATTCTTCGAGTGATTTTTGGTCCTTTCTGCAAAAATCTAGGATGGAGATGAAGATTCAACCAAGAACTATACTGGCTGTATAGTGATACTGTCTTAGTGAGAAAAGTGAAGTTCCAACAACTTAGATGGTTGGGTCATGTTGGGCGAATGGAACACAATGCTCTAGCTAGTAGAGTCTTCAAATCCAACCCGGAGGGACGTCGCAGAAGACGATGACCGCGACTCAGGTGGAGTACACAGGTGGTAGAGGACCTGAACCAAGTGGCGTTAGTGACTATTGACAAATTCAACTTAGTAATCTGTTTCTTATTATATTTTTATATTTGCTCTTCTCTTCCAAACTATATTCCTAAGAATTTCAAGATTAATGTCACCAATAAGTCACTTTTCTAACATCTTTAATGCCTGCATTCTTCCAAGTGCACCATGTTATTGGCAATATACCTTGAAATACATTTCACCCCATTCAATGTGAATTTAACTTAAAAACTTAAACGAAACCAACAAAATGACACCAAAACCTAAAAAAGGGTGACTGGGGCGTATGAGTGTTTTCTATGGAAATTCTCATGCAATCTCATATGGTTGAGCTTTTTTCTAAGGATTCCTGAAATTGCTTCTTCTGTCTCACTGCTTTTGTCTTCATTGGTGAGGATTTGTTGCTTTGTTTAGATTTGTCGAATGAACTTACTGAGTTGGTGGGAAAATGGTGTTACAGTCAAGTCGAGTGAAATGCAAACTAGAGATGAGACGAAAGGTGACAATAATGAAATTTGTAACATTACGAGGGTTCAAACTCAAATGGTTGCGATGATTGTTTCTTCAGGTGACGACAGAAACAGAAGGAAGAAAATTGAATATTGTTAAAATTGTTTGGAACGTATGGGAGAAAATATCGAGGGTGGTCGCTTTATTGATTGATTTTAAGCGGATTGAACTTCTGAACTTGGTATCGTTTCTCATGAGAGATTTGGGACGTTCACTTCAAACCGGTATTGAAAAAGGGTTTATAGTGACTGACTACCTACACGGTAATGAGGTGTAGACAAATTTAGCCCAAGGTTTATTGGTTTGTTTATAAGCTGTGAGAATATTTTGAACTCATGTGAAGAATTGTGTTCATAACAGCTGCAGGAATGTATGGTTTTGATTTTAATAAATATTATTCCACGCGAGGGAATGTGTGGAATCTTATAATTTTGGCAGAGAAGTGTCATTGAGTGGGAATATTGTTTAATTTTATTTATAGAGGTTATAAACTGTGATCAATTTTGTAGATAGAAATGTGTTTTTGTTTTTGGAGGGCATGAATCCCTATTCTTACTAACTTACTTATTTTGGCACTACAGTCCAGGTCCCTAGCTAGCTGTTTCCAGTTTCGCACGCCAAGTTGGTTCAGGTCCTCTTCCACCTGTGGGCTCCACCTGAGTCGCGGTCTTCCTCTTCTGCGACGTCCTTCCGGGATGGATTCAAGGACTATACGAGCAGAACCTCAACATGACCCAACCATCTAGATCGTTGGACCTTGACTTTTCATTTAGGTCAGTGTCGCTGTACAGCTTGTACAGTTCTTGGTTGAATCTTCGTCTCCATTCTCCATCAATGCAGATAGGACAAAAAATCACTCGAAGAATTTTTCTCTCAAAGCATCCAAAAGCGTGTTCATAAGATGTTGTCATGCACCATACATAAGGACCCATGATGAGGGTTTTGTAGAGTGTCACTTTAGTTGCTAGGGGGAGGACTTTACTACTCTATTGCCTTCTAAGTACAAAAAAGCAGCGATTGGCAAGAGAGATTCTTCGTTTGATTTCAACGCTGGTGTTGTTGTCTGTGTTAAAAGCGGATCCTAAGTAGACGAAGTTATTAACTACCTCGAAGTTAAATCTGTCTATATGTTGACGTTTGCTCCAAAACGTCGATGTTGGTTCTCTTTTCTTGTTGACAGTATTAACTTGGTCATGCCCTCGTTAAACGCTAGACCCATCTTCCTTGCTTCCGTCTCAAGACTCACGAACGCTCCACTGACATCATGCTGTGTTCTTCCAATTATGTCAATGTCGTCTGTGTATCCTAGTAGCTGGACGGACTTTTGAAAGATTGTGCCTCTGCAGGTGTTGATTTTGGAGCATTGCACAATCTCTTTAAGAACGGTGTTGAAGAAATCGCATGACAACGCATCGCCTTGTCTGAAATCTTTTTTGACATCAAATGTTTTTTCCGACAATGATGAAACAGCTTGAATTTTCCATTGTCATCTTACACAGGCGGACAAGTTTTTCTGGGAAGCCAAAACTAGACATCGCTCAATATAATTGGTGTCTATAGACGCTGTCATACGCGGCCTTGACATCGATGAAAAGGTGTTAGGTATCGATTTGAAGTTCCTGGGTATTTTCCAAGATCAGCTGGGCATGCTTTCCTCCGATCTAGTTTTGCAGGTGAGCTGGTAATCAAACCAAATCGTCCCCAGCTGCTTTGTACAGTTCGGCGTCTAGCCCGTCTGCTAGATAGGCTCTATTCGACTTAAGTTAAGACGTCGCTATCTTCACTTCGTCCATGTCGGGTGTTTGGAATTGTTGGCCTTCTGCACCTTAATTGAATGGTTCTTTATTGCTGACGGAGTTTTGCTCGTCATCGCCATTATACAGCTTGGAAAAGTGGTCTTTCCATATCCTCAGCGCTGACTGCGGTTCTACTACGATGTTCCCATGATGGTTTCCACAGGCTTCATTTCGGGGTGTATAAGCCCTGGAGGTTTGTGTCACCTTTTTGTAGAACTTTCGAACCTCGTCCCTGTTGTAACATCCCGCTATCTTCTCGATCACGCGCTTCTCGAGCTCTCTTTTTTTCTGAAAAGTTTATGCTCCTCTCTCCTTTTCTGCTCGTAGAGCTCACGAGCTGCTCATGTCCTTCTTTGCAGCGCCGTATTGTATGCCTCTTGTTTAGCTGCATCTGCTCACCAGCACTCATCGTCAAAACAGGGGTTTCGTTGTGGTGGCCGTGTAAACTCTAGAACTTTAGAGGCGCCATCTGTAAATGGTGCTTGGCAGTATTGCCACTGGTTCTCTATATTTTGTGCTGGCACTGGCAGCCTGGCAGCAAAGGACTTCTGAGGAGATTTTCGGAGATACAATCGGGAAAGTATCCAGCAATCTCTTGCGATTGTAGCCGTTTGACGTCGAATTCCCTCGTAGCATTTTCGCGTGTTGGCCTTGATCGGGGTATCCGCAATCGTACCTTGTATGCAACAAGGTAGTGGTCCGAATCGATGTGGGCACCTCAGAATGTGCGGACATCTTGCATGCTAGATCGCAATGTGATCAATCTGGTTGACGGTTGATTGGTCATGAGATTTCCATGTTCCTTTGTTGATATCAAGATGGACCGAGAAAGGCGTACTTGCTACCATTACGTCTCGCTCCACAGCGAAGTCGATTAGCCTAAATCCGTTATAGGAGGTGTTGTCGTGTAGGCTATTTCATAGGTCTTGTCGAGGAGCTCGTAGAACCTGTCTTGGTGTCTTCATCGTTTTCCTCAGTGGGCGCGTGAGCGCAGATGAGGCTGATGTTGGCGAACTTAGCTTTGATACGGATTGTCGTGATGCGCTCATTCACTTAGTTGAAACTCAAGACCTTCGTCCTGAGTCGAGTCCCAATTACCATGTCTTCTTTATGTGGCCGGGCAGTCACCCCGAGCACGACCCCCAACCGCGTCGAAGTAGTATAAGGTGAATCGCTATGAGTAGGACAAAATTCTTTTAAATTATGTATAAGTTTATTGAAGCGAAAGTATAGGTGTTTGTGTTAAATGCCTTTAAGTATATAAATTGTTCTTGAAATTTTATACACACATACGATCAACTTCATTTAGGTACCTTTTTTTAAGCTAAGGTACTGCAGAACGTTGAGGCAAATCAAATTTTGGCTGTAAAAAAAAAATAAATTAAGAAAAAAACATAAGCAAATACATAAGCCAGAAATTTAAAACAAGGACGAATCTTTTGCACACAAAAAAATGAACTTAATGTCAACTTAACATCCGCTTAATTCTCTCTTTCTCTGACGGCAGGAAAAAAAATCAACAGACCTTTTCGCCAGCATAAGCACACAGAAAATCCCTTTTCCGAATGCATACATTAAGAAAAGGGATGAATCGACTTAGCACTTAACTACACCTGTGCATGTTCCCATTAGGCTTTTCTCGACTAACATCGGGCGATAATGTTTGCTCTGTGTTGTGATTGTTCAAACCGTTTGTGTTTGTTTCCTTTGAATACACGATATTGTAGGATGCTACTCCTACCTTGGAAACTCAAAAGCTCATAGGTTTAAGTTATAGCCGGGACAGGAGGGTCGCGTTGTTATATTGTCATTGTCCTTGTGCGTTGATGTTATTTTCGCTTAGAGAGTTCTTTGTGAGTTTATAGGAACTCGACATTCCACTACCATACTCTATACTCGATGAGATTGAGCAAGCAGATCAGATATAAGCGAACAAGTATAAAAACAAACAAATCCCTGTACCAGTACCCGACCTACAAAATCTCCGTGTAGCACTTACACTTCATCGGATGTGATTTTACTTTCATATTACGCTAAGCCTTTGCCTCAACTGTTGTGTCTGTTGTGTGTTGCATAAATCTCTTGTCACATCAAAAGGATGTATCATCCTTTAACAGTGATTTAACTGGGACTGGCTTTTGTTTTTTTGACACTGATTTGCATATTACATACAAAATTTCAATTTTTATTTTCAACTTAGCTTTCTAAAACATTTTTGAATGATGTGATTTTTTTTGTGGATTTGTAGATATTTTCAGAGGACTCCGCAATCGTCTGTGGGCAGTTGAATCCGGATCAAATGAATCAAGCGAAGAGGGTAAATTTGGTCTAGGATCGAATCCTATCAACGATACGACTTCAGTTGTTAAGGTCAGTGGAGTGTATGAAATGTTCATATGATTCGAATTTTGAAAACCTTATCATGTTTCAGGTTGTTGACGGCCATAAAGTTGAAATCAACGAGACAGTCATTGGCAATGGTGACGGTGCTGGTGGAGCCCTATTTAAATTCCGTATTATAAACATTCGTCCATTGGAGTCTGGCGAGGAAGTCTCCGAAGGAACTGTCACTTCTGCACCAAAAGTTGGCCAGGAAAACACTCCAATTGCCACAACCACTCAAGGACGCGACATCGAGGGTGACTCGGACGAGACCAAGAGCTCCGATGAGAATGAGATCAATGCCAATGTCAATGATCCGGAGGTAAAAAACTCTAACAACAACTAACACCAAAATGCTTGGCCTTTTTCTTCAGCGCAATGAATTTTGAATTCTTATTATGATTTTTATGGTTTTTTTTTTTGTTGATATTTCTTAGAAGAAGAAAAAAAACTATAAAATTATTTTGTATAAAATTATTATTATCTTTTATGTTTTCCGTATATATATTTTAATAATGTATATGTATATTTTAATAATGCCTTGTTGTTAATATTTTTTTTCTTTGATTTTATACAGATTTTAAAAAAATCTAAAAAATATAAATATACAATTATTATTATTCTCTACTAATAAATAAAAAAATACATTTAGCAAACTAACAAAGCTATACATAGAGAAGTTTAAATAAAGAGGATGGAAATTGTTTAAAAAAAATATACATTAACTGCTTTTCTTGTAAATATAAACCTGAGCGTAACCATTTTGAGCTTTCTTTTCCTCTGTCGCCATAAGAAATAAAATTGGTTCAGAACAAAATAATAATGAGAAGCAAACAAACATTTAATTTAAAAAATGTAGATCTTTAAAAATGTTGACGTAAAATTATTAAAAATAGACTTTCTGCAGACTGCACACCTGATAGTTTCCGAATGTCCTTTAACTAATTAGTTTTTTTCTCTTAGTCAATCTTAGTTTGTTGTGTAAGGTGATGTTTTTAGAGTTTTAAAGGATTCTAAATTAAGAAAGTTTTTACCTTCAAAAAGAGCAACCATTTCAGTGAGAGTGTTAAGAAGGATCTGATGATTTTGGTTCAAAAATTGTGGTAGAAAAAAAGGAAAATGCACGGCTCCTTCGCTACTAGGTACTTTTATTAAAAAGGCGAAACCATCAGGAATATTTTTGGACAAAAAATGTTGGAAGGTGGCTATTAAAAATTAGAATAGGAACAATAAAAATCCGATATTTCTTCTGTGCCGCTATACGAAATTTCAATTAAATCGGTTACGGAAGGAAGCGAATGTGAAGACAGACAAATTTATAGAGATTGTCAAAATGTCGAGTTCTTTATGACTGACTTTCAAAAATTTGTATCTGGTTTTTCATTACAAACTAAAAATGCGCTAGAAGTAGACAAGTAGAGTGAAAATAAAGGTACTACGCATATCCTAAACTTGGTGAACATAATGATTTACTATGTTCTCTCGTCGGTTATAAAAGGTTTAGGTCTGACAGATATCGTTGCAGAGGTGGGGGTGTTGCAGTCTACATAAAAGAAGAATGATAGTGAAATTGACTTCATTTTTCTTGAGTTGTGTAATGATCTGGGAAAAATGCTTATCGGTACAAAATATCGACCCAATGGGAACATTTGTATATGTCATCCCTTTAACACTCATTGAACAAATATCAATCTCATACAAAATATGCCAAAACTCAGTGCGAGCGTTAGGGGAAATTGGATAGACGGAGAGGGTTTAGGATGAGGTGTCGGTTAACATTGGCTTTGAATTCCTGCATATTGCAATGACTGGGAAAGACAGAGTGTGGAAGACAGTTCCACATCCGCGTAGTACGGCTAAAGAACGATTCTCTGAACATGACCGTATGACCGAAGTTGGGGTCGAGGGTGAACTGATGCGCATTCCGTTGAAATAATGATAAAAGAGGGTGAGGCATGAGACATTACGTCGATGTTCAAGTGACGTTAATGTCTCAATGATGTTATGGTCACCAATCATCTTAAATGCTCTTTTCTGGATGCTGTCCAAAGGACTTAAATACGTTGCTGGAGCACCAGCCCAAACGTGGAAGTTGTACTTAAGCTTTGGATGTTTGTTTTATGTTTTATAGATGGTAGCCAGATCAGAAGGGGAAAACACATTCTTGCATCTTCTTAAAAATCCTAAACATCTTGCGGCATTTTTGGCGACATCGCATATCTGATCATAAGAGCTGGTCGGTAATGCACATACCGAGGTTTCACCGATGCAAGTGCCATTCATGGACAGTAGCAAGGGGGGTTTATCTCACTTCAACGATACAAGACAGCATTGAGTTTTCGAAGCATTAAACTCTAAACTGTTTTTAATTCTCCATTGTACAATGCTGTTTAAATCAGAGTTTAATGAGCTTATCATATTTTGCCGTTACAGTTCATCATCTGAAGAGGATAAATGTGAGTCTGGGAACGAATATGAAAAGCTAAGGGTACTATCGTCAGCGAAACAATGAATTGGATTAGGAGTTGCAGACAAGAGATCATTTTTGAAAATGAGAAAGAGGGTCGGAGACAAAACGGAGCTATGGGGCACACCAGCGTTTATTTTGTGGGTTTCAGACTTGAACCCGTCCAATACAACTTGTATAGAACGGTTCGAAAGAAAATTTCTAATCCAACGAAACGAAGGAGGGACACATCAATACCAAAAGCACCCAAGCCTGGTGCCAAACTCTATCAAATGCCTTTGAAATATCAAGTGCAACAATCTTACTTTCTCCAAAACGATGTAAAGATTCTATTGTTCGGTGAGATATGCCATCAAGTCACC
>CAKKXW010001915.1:0-10660 GCA_920937365.1 Sphaerophoria rueppellii | reverse complement strand
ATTAAAAACTTTTTAACATCACAACTGCATGCTTTGGGCCTGATTAACATGTGGTATCGACAAGACGGTGCCACATTGCTTACAGCCAGGGTTACAATGGAAAAACTGCGGGATCGCTTTCCATAACAACTTATTTCAAGAAATGGTGATGTTGATTGGCATCCACGGTCACCTGATTTGACTGCTCCCGACTTCGCCTTGTGGGGACATGCAAATAAACCAGAAACGCTTTAACAACTCAAAATGTTCGTGATGAAATTAATGAAATACCTTGTGAAAAGTGTGAGAATGTTATGAAAAATGTGCTCAAAAGGCCTCGCATTTGTGAGACTTACAGAGGCATACATAATTGTCGGCATTAAATAAAGCATTTATCAATATATAACATCCTTTCTCTATCATTTAATCCAAAATTAAAGGGTTTTTCAATAGGGTTCTACAAAAGTAGACCGATAGGGACAGCAAACGACGCCATATTTTTTCCCGTTCTCTTGACATTTCTCTTCAGTAAGGTTTGCCCTTTCATCATGAACAACGAGTCAAAATTATTAAAATTTACTACCGAAATTCGGAGTCAGTGGTTAACACTTTAAGAGCGCTACGTACAATTTATGGTCGTCATAATCGTCCTGCCAGATCAACAATTGAGCGTCTTGTAGAAAAATTTGAATCCACAGGCTCAGTACAAAATGTTCCCGTGCCAGTGAGATAAAGAAGTGCCCGTAGTGTCGAGAATATTGCTGCCGCTAGCGCATCAATTGCGGAAGACCCAAATCAGTCTCTCACACGTCGTTCTCAAGCGTTGGGCATCTCTGTGACGTCGTTGTGGCGAATTTCGCGAAAAGATCTTGGCCTACATCCTTACAAGATCAAATTGCAACAAGAACTGGAGCCGCTTGATCACCAGAAGCGTCGTATGTTCGTGAATTGGGCTGAGCGACAACTTGAAAATGATCCGGATTTTCATCGAAAAATCATCTTCAGCGATGAGGCTCATTTCTGGCTGGATGGCTTCGTCAATAAGCAAAATATGCGTTATTGGTCAGGCAGCAATCCACACGTGCTTCACGAGGCACCATTACATCCCGAAAAAATCACTGTTTGGTGCGTTTTACATGCTGGTGGTTTCATTGGGCCGTCCTTCTTCCGTGATGATCAAGACCGGCACGTTACTGTTAATGGGAATCGCTACCGCTCAATGCTAACCGATTATTTTTGGAATGAATTGGATGATATGGACTTGGACGATATGTGGTTTCAACAGGACGGTGCCACATGTCACACAGCGGGCCAAACAATCGAATTATTGAGAACGAAGTTCGATGAGCGCATTATCTCCAGAAAGGGACCTGTGAATTGGCCGCTTCGTTCATGCGATTTAACGCGCGCCGTTAGACTATTTCCTGTGGGGCTACGTCAAATCTATGGTTTATGCCAACAGCCAGCGAACGCGAAATTGCAGCAGTATCGGCCGATTTATGCTTGAAAACCGTCGAAAATTGGGTTCAGCGTCTGGACTTTTGCAAGCGTGCCCGTGGTGGCCATACAAAATAGCATCAAATGTACTTTCACAAGAATAAAGAATTTCATTGATATCCAGAACCGTTTTTGTTTTATTTAAGAAAACTTTTGTAGCGTCCCTATTGAAAAACCCTTTATAAACAAACAATATCTTCCCGGCGGACACCCTGTATACTTAAAGAGAAGAAAAGTGGGGTTTTTTATTTTTCAAAATGAGAGCGCGTTCTAGTCTCTCTACTCCGAAAACGGTTAATTTTAGAGAAAAATGCTTCAAACATTTTTTTTAGATAATATGAAGGTGAACAATTTGTCCTTGAATAGTTTTGAACTCCGGGCAATAGATCGCGAAATATTCACGAAAAACTGAATTTCGCGACCTTTTGACCACCATAACTTTTTTAGCCGACACGATATCAATGTTGATTTTTCACATCTTCATAACAGCATCGTACTGAAGGTGTACGTACACAAAAATCTGGGAACCACATATGACAGAACTCGCTGCACCCGCACACCCCTTTGGTGACTTGCGCCCCTAGACCCATGTCTACTTTGCCTTAAGGAAAATACGGCACTGTATGAAACAGTAAGGACACAAAATGAAATTTTAACAATATGTAATTTAATTCCCTTAACTTGAAGAAAGCTCGTTCTACACTTTATTTCGCCAAAAGCCCTTTTTTAAAGTTTCATGGGGTTCGGGAATTCGGCTTTATTTTATTGAACTTTCAAAAAGCTTTACCAATTGGAAAACTTTCCCTCATTCATTTTATAGGGGATGAAAATTAAACGAATAAAAAAAAGTGAAAACACTCTCAGTCTCAACATCACAAGCACTGCTGTCGTTTTTGCTACTATAGTAGTATTTTACTCCTTTCGAGAGTCAAATACTACTCTACTACCCATAGACGAAATATACTCCCCAAACTCAGTGAATAAAATATCTTCCATATATTATGAGATAAAACAAGACACAAAATCAATATTCTCACATCTCTTTGCGCATTTCAATGAGTGAGATTGTTGGTCTAAATTTAAGTCAAAGTAACTAATTTACAAAAATTGCCAAACATTTTAAAGCACTACACGCCTAATTCGATACCTTAATTACTCGAGAATGTGAAAAAAATGAGCCAGCATTTTTTGAAACACATTTTCATGGATCACTTAAGTCTGCATTTGAAGTTTCGTTTATGATTTTGGATCACTACAGCCTTGACCTGAAGATCCAGAAACGAATAGAAAGGTAAAAGTTGAAAATTAGATATGATTTTGTAATGAAATAAATAAAATTCAACTGGTGGACTTACTATAAAAAGAACTGTAAAAAACCTGACCGTTTTACTTAAAAAACCGCAGGACAGCATTCAACTTTTTCAAATCTGAAGTGATTTTTTCTGTGCAGTTCTCTTGTAAAATTTATAATTAAAGGACAACTTGGGGAAATTTTAAATGTGAATTCGTCAGCAAAGTTGGAAGCATGCGAAAAAGAATTATAGGCAAAAACAATTGATGTTGAGCAGTTTTCTTCACTTTTTTAACTTGTTAACCTTTGCAGTTTACAAACTCTAGGATTGTTTTTTTGTTTAACTTACGTTACTTTCAAATCAGAGTTTTGAATTTGAAAGAAGTGGGGAACTACTGGGAAATTCATAACAGTTTGGAGTAGATTATGTTATGAACATGATTTATTGTTGCTTTTGGAGACAGTAAAAACTACTGCGTGATGTAATTCTGAAACAACAAGAGAAAAGAAGACAAATACCTCTTCATTATAAAGCATTTATTGCTGACATAATATATTCTTTTAGGGAGAAGTGTTCTCTAGGAAGTACCAATATAATATAATGTAGTTCACAGGCCAAAAAGACGATACAGGATTTTCCTTTTGTATTCGAAGACCCGCCAATCAAAGCAATACCTCTTGGAAAAGAGGATAAACCCTAAAAAATAAACGCAAAAACCTACCTACAGACAGTGCATAGTATGTTAGATTTTCAAACTTTTTCTTATCTTACCCTATCTATACTGTCAAAGCCCAAGCCTTCATAATTTTCTCTTCACTTTAAATGATAACTTTAATATTTGTTTAATTAAAAAAATAAGTGTTTTACTAAAAGCAAGATCTGACAGAAAATTGTATGTTTAATGGTCTAACTTAGTTATTTTGAGAAAAACTCTAATGGAGACAATAAATGAAATCGAAATTTAAGGATAGGTATCTTGAGTTGATATCAACTTCGATTAAATAAAAGGCTCTAATATGGAACACCTACAAATTTGTAAGAAACTATCGTCTGTTTATAAACTTCAACCATATCATTTTTGAAACTTCAAAACGATCTGCAAAACCCATTATAAGTGATATTCTTTTCCGGAGGCAATTTATCGGGTTACGTACCTATAGTTAAAAAAAATATACTACTCAAATAGCGAAAATACTCCTCAAATTGATTCAAAAATACTCCCCATGAAATTTTTGAAACGACAGCACTGATCACAAGTAGCATCATTTGAGATAAATTCATCCCTTCTCAGTTCAGTTTACTTGTAAACTTAGAAAAGATAGGGTTGTTCTGTTTTTCACGGGTGAAATAGTTGAGTGTTCGCGAAATATTTCTTTGAGTTTTGTTGTTAATTAAAAGTAATATTTTTTAATTAAACAACCTTGAGTTTTTTTGTGTCTCGTTCGCTGTAAGATCAAATATTTCCACTTTGTCCAGTCTCCACGCCGATTCATAATCAAGAGTAAAAAGTGAAACGCAATTTACTGAATTACAGCAAAGGGGGTGTGATTTTTGTATATTGCCTTGAATAAGAAATTAATTGCGTGGCAGATATTGTCGCAATAATTTTCGGGTGTATCGTGCTTTTTTTTTAAATTTATCTACAGGACTAGACGCTCCTAGATAATACATCTCTTCCACACGATAAGGTAAGTTCCACATTTTATTCGCTTAATTTATATTCATACTTACACTTTTACGCAACATAATTCGTGTGTGCAACAGGTGGTTATTGTTTTTATGGTTGAGTTGGTGGGATATATGGCTTAAGCGGTTAAGCTAAGTGAGAATGTGTGAAATCCTTTGGATGGGGTTTTAATTTCCTAAATTATGAGGGCACACGTTTTATTTATCTATTTTTTTTTTTTTTTTAACTGTGAAAAGGACAAAAAGGAAAGCAACAGTTTGCTTCTACTACACAGTAATGGGAGTAGCTAACATTAAAGTTTGACCTTGTTGATACGAATTTGAATTGTTATTAGTTTGCACTTAACCTTATGGCAATCAATCGAACGGAAAATCCATTCGTTTGATTTTATTTTACCATAAATTTGTCCCAGCTAGGTCCTTACTTTTATTTTGGGCATTACTTTCCAACTGATTTCTTGCTTGCTATAAACAAAAAAATTATGATGAAAAATGTCGATTTCGTTTTTTCGAAGACACGAGGAAAATAAATGTGACTGGTGGTGAAAGACTGGGACATTTTATTTTTTAGATTTTCTTGGATAAGGGAGGCAAACATGTTGGGTTGTGAATTCTATTTTCAAATGAGATTGTCTATATTTAGATGACTGAGTTGATAATGTAAAGATCTTAATTTTTGTTTATTCTTTTTCCAAGAATTAGTAATTATACAAATATTAAGAACCAAATTAAAGTGAACATCTTGCTTCTTGCTTGACAGTGAATTTGTGTTTAAGAATGATAAAATCATACCTATATCGTAGGTAATTATAAATTCATTAATTATTTCTTTTTACATAAAAGTCGTTAAGACTGATAAGACTGACAATAAAGTTTTCCGTCTGTCAAACTGGCTGCCATTTTTCAGTCCTTACCAGAGATTAAAATGAGTATGTTTGAACAGTTCGAACACTTCCAACTTTTTCTTGTGTGCTTGTTCATACTCGTTCGCTTGCAACCCTTATTAATGAATAAATTGATTCATAAGTAAAAAGGCTTGTAAGTCAAACCAAGCAAGCAGAGGAAACTCGTAAATATTTTTTCGGTTTCGATCATTTCAAGTCAAATTTATTCACAAGCAATTTGTTTGCTTGTACTTACTCAATCATGTTCGAGTTTTCGGGTAAAATGATTGGATGTTTCAATTTTTTTTCTCTACGAAGAAAAAAAAGAAAGATGTAGGCTTTGTATGGGTTATACTTATAATTTAATGAATAGAAATATTTATAAATGAGTTAGGTGGTCAGATTTGCGGTCATAAATATAATAATCCGCACTGGAAACATTATTTTTTCACATTAATTAAAGAAAGGATTTATTAATGAGTGCATACATTAAATGTAGGCTAGGTATGTTTGTATAGGTACCTAAATAGAAAGTAGTGATTGACGAAGATTATGTCGTGAGAATACCTGCTACCGGTTGGTAGAGAATGCAGTTTTGTAAGGACATTTTAAATATTGTTAATCTTTGTATAACATATCTGACCTTGTACCTATTACCAAGCTATCTACTACTTTCTGGATAATATATTGTAATCCCTTTTTAGGGTGGGATGTTGGCTCTTTTTTAGAGTATTAAAACAAAAATTGAGGTATGAAAGAAGAAGTCAAGCTGTGAATAAATTAGTTTCAGTAATAATTTTTGGTTTTCCGAATTTTTTTTTTATAAAATAAGATTTTTTTGTTTCAATGAGTACATTTTTAAATATTAAGATTCAAATGAAATCATAAAGATATAGAACGTATGGTATTTAAGGTATGATATTCAGATACAGAATTTTGTTCATACAGAATAACGACCCGTTCCCATTACCTACATTTCCATTCAGCACACAAATCTCAAACAAACCAAACAATATATCTCGATTTACTTACAAGCGCCATGAATAATGGAGTGGTGATTTTAAGCGATTCTACTTTCAATCAGTAAACTCGTTTGAACTCGTTTGAAATAAGGGATGACTTGTAAATAATTTTACTCGTGAATAAAAAAACTCAAAATTACTTGTTTGATGGTTGACTCAGTTTGATCAAACTCGTTTTTTTTTAGTACCCGAAACTTACAAGCAATACTTGACTCATTTTAATCTCTGGTCCTTACCAACAAACCAATTAACATAGGATCTACTGTTCACATACACACGACCAACAAACAATGACTGAATGAAAAAAATGAATGATTTTAGATAAGTTTGAAGACCTATTTCCTCACAAATTTTCAACATACGATACGAACTTTCAAACTCAATTCACGTTCCACATAATCCACACTGCCAACGAACAAAATGTTCGCGCGTATTTAACCTCAAAAGTTATTCTTGTTTTGTTTTGGTTGTTCTTCGTTCGTGATGAATTAACAAATTAACATGTGAAAGAAATGTCGTCAAATGGACGAATATTCGTTTATTCGTTGGTGGTTATTCGTGCTCATCTGAATTGTCCTTAATAGCATCCAATGCATCCGAATCAATTATTCCCCCTTTAGCTATGAGAGAAAACGCGACACCTAATAGCATCAATAAAGAATGAATCAAAATAAAATTTTGATATCACCTCCAACACTCATTGTTTTATTTAAATTTGAAATTAGGAAGCGCTTAGTGTCCGCAGCTTAGTGGTTAGGTGCGTTGGCTGCTAAGCAGAACGTCGTGGGTTCGAGTCATTCTCATGCCCATAGTTTTTATTTCATCTTTCACGGGCACTGCCACTTGCGAAGAACCGACAAAACTTCCAAGAGTATCATCTGTCATGAAAAAAGTGCTTCTCAACTTTGCCGTTCGGAATCGGCCTTAAATTGTAAGTCCCCTCAATTCTTCACACGCACCTAGAAAATTGTTGATGAGAGTAAGCCACTCAGGCCTGGGCTCTTCAAGAGCTGTCGCACCACTCTACACTGAAAAAAATAACGGTTGTCATATTGACAATTACTGGTTGTTAACCGTAAATTGTAATATTGATGGAAAAAATTGTCAATGTGATGTAAATTTTCTAAAGTCGTCTCAAAATTTTACAACTTGATAGTAAATGGGACAATTCGAAGTTTTCAATTTCTTGTATCTAGTTTGAAAATCAGAGTTGTCGCTTTAACAACTGGAATAATCAAATAGAATATTTTGCTTATCAATACGATGATTGTTAATTTAAAGTTAACACATTGAAAACTATGTCAATCAATTACAACAATAGTGTTGTCAATTTGAAAACTAATGTTATTTTCAAATGAACATGATGTCATGAGTTAGCAGTCGGTAGCCGCGTTTATCGGACGTAAAAAGTTCTGTGTGAGATTAATAAAAAAAAAAAACTATCTAAAATTTTCATTCAAAGAAAGTTACAATAGGTGAAAATATTATATTTCTTATAAGACTTTAACTTTTAGTGTGTAAAATAAAAAGGCTTAAAAGTACATACTACCTTTTGAAAACATTTCTTTTCTTTTAAAGTTGTGTGTTTTATACTTAATAAAATTAATGTCTTTATAAGGAGTTGGAGTCGGAAACAATTATCTCCGATATTTGAAGGTATGTATGTGTAATACAAACAATGTAGATTGAGAATTCGTTTTGCGTTAGCTTAATATTGTATATTTGCTTCAGTATAGTTAAGTTTACAGTTTTTCCTTTAATTTTCATTAACAGAACGAATAATTGGCATTAAGAGCTCTAGAAAGATGTGCAAATCGGCCGGCCGGCGGCGGCGATCAAACAATATATTATAAAATGGATAAATATAATTGGCCTATCAGCAGTCAACTTTTTTACTTTTTGTTCATAAATTACTATATTGTAATAACAAAATATTCAATTTAAAGCACAAAATTATCAATATGACTGCCGATTTTGGTTCAGTGTATTTAATTATTTTTAAGCGCTTATTGAAAGACCCTTTACATGATTATTAAAAAAGTATAAGTGCAATTAAACGATTTGAATTTGATATGGAGATAGTTCTGTACAACCAGATAAATACCTGAATAAGTTTTGACTCGAGCCAAAGGCATGACATTTATGACATTCGGATTCGGAATGATGCCGAATTGATGATTGTTCGCATGACTTACTTACTTAATTACTAACTTAATGTGGCCTACAGTCCGGAGTGGACTTGGGCCTCAACCAACAAACTTCTCCAGCCAGCTCGACCATGTCCAGCTGTCTCCAGTTACGCACGCCGATTTGGTTGAGGTTATCATCGCGCGTGCGCTATATGAGCCTTGGTCTTCCTCTACTGCGTCGTTCGTCATCCTGCTCAGAGGAATGAGTTTTGAATCTTACTTACTTACTTAAGGTGGCGCTTCAGTCTGTTGTAAACTTGGGCCTCAATCAACAGTCTCCGCCAGCCAGCTCGGTCCTTAGCTAGCTGTCTCCAGTTTTGCACTCCAAGTTGATTGAGGTCCTCTTCCACTATAGTGCGCCACCTGAGTCGCGGTCTTCCTCTCATCTTACGTCCCTCGGGAAAAGTGTTGAAGGCTTTCCGGGCCGTTGCATTTGTGTCCATCCACTTTAAACGACCGAGCCATCTGAGTCTCTGGATCTTGAGCCTTCTGGCTAGGTCCTTGTCGTTGTACAACCCGTAAAGTTCGCTGTTGTATCTTCTTCGCCATTCCCCTTCAATGCACACGGGGCCAAAGATGACCCGAAGAACTTTCCTCTCGAAACAGCCTAAGGCACTTTCATCCGATTTTGTCAGGGTCCATGCTTCTGCATCCTACAGCAGGACTGGGATGATGAGTGTGTTGTACAGTTTTACCTTAGTTGCTCGAGAGAGGGCTTTTCCACTCAATCGCTTTCTTAGCCCAAAGAAACAGCGATTAGAAAGCGATATTCTGCGTCTGATCTCGGCGCTGGTGTTATTGCCCGTGTTTATAGACAAACTCCTCTACTACCTCGAAGTTATATGCGTCTATTGTGACGTTCTGCCCAAGCCGTCGATGTTGGGTGTCCTTCCTCGAAGACAGCATATACTTCGTTTTTCCCTCATTTACCGCTAAATCCGAATATTTGGCGCTTCTGTCTCAATTCTCACAAAGGCGCCATTGACATCACGCTATGTTCTTCCCATTATATTAATATCATCGGCGGGGTACGCGAGAAGTTGAACAGATTTTTGGAAGATAGTGCCTCTTGTGTTGACGGTGGAGTTTTGCACTATCTTCTCAAGAACGATGTTAAAGAAATCGCACGACAGTGCATCGCCTTGTCTGAATCCTTTTTTGACGTCGAAAGATTCCGTAAGCTCGTTGCCAACCTTGATGGAGCAGCGTGAGATCTCCATCGTCATTTTGCATTTTTTTTGGGATGCCAAAACCAGGCATGGCTTTATACAGTTTTTCTCTATAGATGCTGTCATACGCGGCCTTAAAATCGATAAAAAGATGGTAGGTGTCGATTAGAAGTTCTTGAGTTTTTTCCAGGATCTGTCGCAATGTGAATATTTGATCGATGGTGGACTTTCCTGGTCTAAATCCACACTGATATGGATGTTCGCATGACGATTTCGCAAAATTAGTTCAACCAAACACATTTTCTGGAACAGCCAAGAATGATAGGAAACGATTTCAAAGTCCTTTAGCAAATAGTTATCATGACTCGATTTCAAAAATCTTGCAACCACTTTTTTCATTCATGTGTGCCTGCTATTAGTCGTAGCCTAGTTGAGAACAGACAATAGCCGTCCTCGAGAAAAATACTTTCCAATGCACAAAAACTCTTCGAGCTAGTCCTTTAAAGTATTGCCTGAGATATATGCAAACTAATTGTTTTCCTTCATGGTTTCTATTCACCCATGAATTTAAATATAGATTCGATTGTGGTCACTGTGGCGTATACATATTTTTTTTTATTTTTTTTTCTTTGATATGTATTCTTTCACTACTTTTTTTTAGACTCGTGTCTGGGCAACTTTAAATTCCTCCAGCTGACAGACATTTTTTTCATCAAACACAATTTTTCTTATCCTCGTGTCATCTTGTTCAAAATTATGTTGAATTTTAACGAAATGTCACTTGAAATAAAACCAACGTTCCAGCCTCAAGACAAGATGATAAAAGATGAAACTGACAAACTGCTCTCCACGATTATCAAAAATTCAAAATAAATCATCTCATAATTCGAGTGGAAGAAAATGATGGAAAGGTCAGACGTCAGATATGCTTGGAAAGAAATA
>CAKKXW010001912.1:0-10679 GCA_920937365.1 Sphaerophoria rueppellii | reverse complement strand
ATAGGGAGCCGCCCCAATCGACTTTAATAAAGCAGCTTTCTTTTGGTTATCCTCTGTGCAATTAATTTCACAAAAATGAATGTCCAGTTTCTCTTTCCAAATCGAAAAAGTTTCATTATTCGGCGAAAATTCTGGAATGCTTGCTGTTTGGAATAACGTGATCGGCGTAGTCATTTTTAAGATTATTGTATTTATTTAATGAATGGAATTCTTGAATTTCTTCGTAAAACGACGCGTAATGTCCAAAAAAAATATATATACTTCCTTTTACTATGTTAAAAAATTGTTTAACCTCGTCGCCAATTTGTGATGTATTCGTAAAACGAAAAGAAATGGAAAACACGTTTTCTTTATGAAAGCTAATTATTGAGTGAAGTTTTATTCAAGTATAAATTGATATTTTATATTTTACATTCTGTTTTTAATAATATTTTCAAATCTGCAAAGTAGTAATGAGGCACAGTACGCTATACTTAGCGATTTCCAAAGCAAATAGTTTGAGTGCGTTCTAGTCCCTCTACTCTGAAAACTGTTAACGGTCTGATAAATGCTTAAGATAATATCAAGAAGAGAAATTTGTCGTTGACTAATATTGACCTCCCGGCAAAAGGTCGTGAAATATTCATGAAAAACTAAATTTAGCGACCTTTTAACCAACATAACTTTTTTAGCCGACATTTAGAATGTCGATTTTAACATCTTCACAACAGTACCGTAATAAAGACTGCTTGAGAATTAACAAGCGTTCCAAAGCTAAAGCCAAAAACAAGGTTGGCAAGAGTACTGTCAGCCCATCGAAAATATCAAAGATTCGGCCAGGGTTAGTAGGCTTTTATCGAAAGAACATTCGAACCCCTCATTTCTTAAAAAACTAGATGGAAGCTGTCCAATGGAGACATTAGAGTTACTAATGATAATGAATGTACACTTTCCAGGTTGTGAAGAGATCTAATCTGGCTTCCAGCATGCCAACCTCCATAGAGCATGTTAACGCCCTTATAACTAGAGAAAATATAGTCTGGGCTATTAAAACTTTCTCGCCACACAAATCTGCAGGCCCTGATGGAATACGGTCTATAATGCTGCAAAATCAGCTTAAATTAGTAGTACCACGGCTTGAGAGTATCTTAAAGAGTTGCGTCTTACTAAACTATGTCCCTATGTTCTGGAGACAGGTAAGAGTGGTTTTCTTACCAAAAATTGGTAAAAGAGGACTTGAATCTGTTAAAGATTGTAGACCTTTAAGCCTTGCATCCTTTCTAATCAAAACCCTGGAGAGAATCGTAGAATCTCACATAAGGAGCAGTCTGAGTAGTTGTCCCCTATAACAAGTCACAGCATGCCTACATGAGGGGTAGATCTACAGAGGTAGTGAGAACGATAGAACACACGATCCATTTCAAGGAATATACCTTAGCTACCTTAGACGTGGAAGGAGCTTTCAATAACGTCCTAACTGAATCCATCGCCAAATCACTTTCAGACTTTGATATTGAGGACTACATCAAAAGGTGTATAATATCCATGCTAAGTAACAGGAGGATTCAATCAAAGTTAGGATAGCAGAGGACACCCCAAGGAGGTGTATTGTCTCCTCTTTTATGGCTTCTGGTTATGAACAAAATTCTTGTGAAACTTGAGAGCAATAGAGTGAAAGCGGTTGCGTACGCTGATGATTTGGTCATTACAGTTGCTTCTACGCTTTCAACAAAACTTACGGTAGAAAATGGGGCATCCAGTCAAAAATGATCAAGTGGACGTACACAGCGGTTGTTAGACCGATACTTGTTTACGGATCCATTGAGTGGTGGCCCGCTCTCAGCAAAGCTTACATAGTAAACAAGCCTACAAAAGTGCAGAGAAATGCTTGCGTAGGGGCAATCAGGTCCTGACCAACAGATGCACTTAACGTCATCCTGGACCTTCTTCCGATTGACCTCTTTATTAAATATCAGGTGTCCTGCAGTATCTTGAGACTGAAAGAAATAAGATCCTGGAAAACCAGATCCTACGGGCACTGCAACCAAACCAGTCTCATACCATCAGACATCCTATCTACAATCACCGATTCCTGCATCCCTATCACAAACATCTCAAAGAAGATAAGAGTCTTGTTCCCGTCAAAAATCGACTGGGAGCAAGGCGATGTGACGGAATGGTTCAAAGATGGAATGCAGTGTAAGTGCAGGTTTCTTCTGTGAACCTCTTAATATTTCAAAATCCTATAGACTTTCCGATTTTGCCAGGCAGAATTGTTAGCAAAAAGGGAAGCTTGTATAGCCCTTAAAAATACCCGACAAAACCAAAATATAGCTATACTTACAGTCAGTCAGGCAGCTATTAAAGTCATTGATTCAGCTTTATCATCCCCTAAACTGGTCCAGCAATGTAAAGATGCCCTCAAGGTGAGAGTATATGACAGTGAGAGTATATGCTCCTCTTGGAGTTGTAAAGGTCAATATCTTGACGAAATACACATCAGAAGCTAATCATAGGTGGAATAGTTTAACGAGTTGCGTTATATCTAGTAAAAACTGGCCCGCCTATAACAAACCCAAATCAATCAATTTAATTTCCAAACCAAGGCATGACATAGCCAGATTTGTTGCTACGTCCACAGGGCATTGGCCCATAGGGGAGCATGCGGCAAAATTGTGTATACCACATAACTCCTTCTGCCGTAGCTGTGAGGACCAGAATGGAAAGGAAGCGGTAACACACTTTCTCTGCCATTGCCCGGCTAGGAAAAGAGCACTCTCCCCCTTTTTTTCTCTCCTAAACTAGATGGCACTATGAGACAACAGGCCGTAGTGTAGGGAGATTAATACTACAGTATGTATAGGATTGTGCGTGCGAAATATATATCCTTCTTAACCCATCCAAATCTTTTTCGAATCTTATGAGGTATGGTATCAGAGCGGCGCACTCAGCGCAAATTGTGTCCTACACGGAAGTGGGACAGCCATTTCAACCTGTCTACCTCCGTAATGAAGGTGTACACAAAAATCTAGCCCACTAGGAATTACTCCGCAGATTAAACCTAAAATGACTGGATAACTACTATACAATCCAACTTTTTACTACACCCTTGACACTAACATAAACCACAATTTCGATTTTTGCCTGCAAAAATTATTGTGAAAATGAATCAACCACAACTTCATATTATTATTGTTCATACCACTTTTATTGTGTTTAAATTAAAATATTTGTTCGAGATGTTTGCAATTAATAATTCTAATTAATTTCGAGGTTAATAAACAAAAGCGCACACAAGCCTGACCGCACCAGTTACTCTACGGAATTATAAAATGGGAACGATCCGAAAGCGTCAATGTCAACCTCATCAATTCAAACACTGACCAGCAGTGTAAATAAATTAATGAATTAATTCAAGTTTTATTTGTTTTTTTTCTTATTTTTTTTTTTATTATGATTGCGACCAGCGCAGTTGGGGGTATGATTTTGTGTGTTTTTTGTTTGCCATTTGCACCGTAGCAAGTCGGTGGTGACGGCTATGGTATTGGTTTGTGTCGTAAGCAAACAAGCTATGTCCGGCCGTCAAGCGTCGAAAACGTCGACACACCGCAAACAAACGTTAAAAAATCCTAATTCCAGCAATGTCTTTTTCTAAATAAATTTTGTTAAATGGCGGGTGGTGCTGAAAGTCGACGTATACATTTGCAGAAGAACATGAAAAGACTTTTATTTTTTTTCCAGGAACAGCACAAAAGAAAATGTCCTTGCGTTCTTGTTTGGCAACCAGAGACGATGACGGTTTTTGATTTATGACGAACATTAAAAGTTTTGACCAAACATTTTACTAAATTAACAGACTTCTTGTACACCGTCCTCTGGGAGGGCTCCACAACACAAATTCGAGAGAATGAGATTAGAATTATGCTTTATAACTTCTTGTTAACTTAATTGTTAAATACTCCTAAGGTGCCTGCTATGAATTACATTAAATTTTGAAGTTTTTTTTCTTCTTGTTTCATCTTCATAAAATTTTGAACAGTTGAAAGCAATTTATGGGGAAGTTTAATGAAAGGGACATTTGGAAGAGAAAAGAAACTTAGAACCCCATTGAAGATTGATCCTTAACCTGATTTTATTTGCTCATATAAACTTCCGGAAATGAAAACATTTCCGACATTTTTACGATAAAAGTTCCCACACATTTCGAAATCAGAATTAAGTTAAGAAAAAAAAAAAAACACCTATACCTTCGTACATTCATAAATGCGCTATTTCCTCTTGTGCACGTAGCCGAAGACTTCCGGTAGTATCCCCATGCCATGTGTGTCTTTTGACAAGGGTGCTTCCTTCTGTTATGTTGGTTGGGGGAAATGAAAGTTTTTTTCTTTTTTTTTGGTGTCGAGGTGCCATTTCGAAGGATGACAAGAGCGGTGCTGATTTACGATTATATCATGGTCAATATCTATTATTATTCTTTTTTATTATATTTTCATCAGACATTTCGATGAAATAATATTTTGGAACATGAAATATTGATGCTAGCTAACAGCCAATCAAAGTTCTGGTTTATGGTAGTAATTCCATATTGATATGGTCTTTTGGGTGTCTTTCATCTTGTGTCAGGTAATAGTTCTTTTTATTTTATGTGATGGAATTTATGAAGAAAGTTCATTCATAAATTTGTTAATGTGAGTGGATCTTTGTCTTTTATTTGGATGTTAATTAGGACTGAATGAGATTGGTTCAAGGTTATTCCCTTTAGTGACTTAAAATTGATTTTCATGGAAAATCGTCATTGTTGTTGATATTCCCACGTTCAGAAATTACACAATTTATGCATGAATACATTTTTTTATAATTCTTAACAAGCTGTCTTTTACTAGAAGCGCAATTATTACGATAGAATTGTTTAAGGGGAGGAATGCAACTGGCTATTTCACTAGAGCACTTACCGTTAAAGTAACAATATAACAGAGAGAGACTCGAAACGTTACGATGGTGGTCTAACGAGGTGAATGAGTTGGTTATATCCCCATCACCCCATTATTCTTGTATACTGTCCAAGAGGCTTAAGTATATAGCTAGAGCACCAGCCCAGATGATCATCTTATAGATAATAGCCAGATCAGACAGGGAGAAACATTTCTTGGACCGCCTTTAGAATCTCAAACAACTTGCGGCATTGTTGGCGACATCGCATAAGTGCTCATTCCACAAATGGTGGTCAGTGATGCACATACCGAGAATCTCGAAATCTTCGGTGTTGTTGATGCATTTGGAACTTTTGGACAGTAGAAAAGGGGGTATTCCTAGCTTTAACGATACAAGACAGCAATGGGTTTTTGAAGCATTTAACTTTACGCGATTTTTAATTACCCATTGTCCAATGCTTTTTAAGTCAGAGTTTAATGAGCTTATCATATTTTGCCGTTGCAGTTCCACATCCGAAGAGGAGCGATGTGAGTCTGAGAAGAATATTAAAAGCTAAGGTCAGCAAAACAGTTTATTAGAATATGAGTAACAGACAAGAGATCATTGATAAGAATGAGAAAGAGTGACGGAGACAAAACATAGCCCTGGTGCACACCACCATTTATGTTGTTAGTTTCAGGCTTGAATCCATCCAATACAACTTGTATTGAACGGTTCGAAAGAAAATTTGTAATCCAACGAAGGAGACATTCGTCGAAACCGAAAGCACGTATTTTAGATAAAAGAGAAAGGCTTTATAAAATGCCTTTGAAATATCAAGTGCAACAAAATCACTTTCTCCAAAACTATGTAAATATTTGTCCCACTATTCGGTGAGACCGGAAGACCATCAGATCACCAGTGGACCAGTTGCTGTGAAAGGCGTACTACCGGTCATTAAAAAGCTTTCAGTCTTCGAGGTATTTCTTAAGCTGTTAGTTTATCAGCGTTTCCATGACCTTAGAAAGAAAGATCGTAAGTGCAATCAGACAATAATTGGAGGGAGAAAAAGATTCGCCTTATTTTGAAATTGAGTGGACAAATACTGTTGTTCAACTGCTCAGAACGAATCCAAAAGAATAGGATTGATGGAAAAGCTTACTCAATGATTTTGCCAGAGTGAAAGAACACCTCTTCAGAATAATAGCGGGGATAACATCCGGACCAGCGGATTTATGTATGTTGTGATCTTTTACAACACTCGCCACAGCACGAGTGCGCAAGAAGATATGTCCCATAAAAATCATGGACGCGCTTTCGCAAGAGTAAAAATATTGAAAACACACACTGTTATATGTTATACGGCTAGGATTCACCGACGACTCTTGTATATGTATTTGCGAACGTTGGGCTTGATGGACAAAAAGTGGAGCTGGTAAAATCAGGGTCAAAATTACAATAAGTAGCACGACTTCTCCAAAGAACCAGAGAAAGCGCCTAAATGGCTTATACTTCAGTGTGTGTTAGGATTTGATGGGATCACACACTTATGACGATTTTGATGGCCAATTTTTAAAGAAATTCTTCACGACAAATTAGAATCATGGGAGCGTTGTCATTTCAAGCAAGAAACAGTACCTATGAAAGATGAATTAATTTTTTTATTTAAGTGGTGCGCTGTTTTCCATATCCTTTATATGTCAAGAGAAGATTGCAAGCATCATGAAAAGGAAAGAGGGTTTGACAGAACGTGTCGATGTACATTGGGTCTGAATTTCTGACTATTGTTATGACTGGAAAATAGAGAGCGTGGGAAAGTAGTCCACACTCCCTTTGAACGATTTAACAATGAATATATGTACTTAACAGCACGATCAAAGTTGGAATCGAGTAGAAGTAGAAGGGGACACGAAACAGGTCTCATTCTAAGAGCTCTTTTTTTTATACCATCTATGAGGCTTAATATGTAAAGTTCAATAAATCTATAAGAGATCCTCTGCATTTTGTCCTTGGGGATGTTCTGTTTGAGGCACATGATCGACAAAATAATTAAGGTACAAATAATGCATTAAACATGAAGTTGTTTAAAATGAGACGATAGCAAATTATCAAAAAAAAAAGAAATGTAAGGTTTACAAGCAAAAAGTAAAAAAAAAAAGAAACGTATACGCCCGAGTGTACATTTTCATTGGAATCGTAGTAAAATACAAAATAATATATAATTAAATGCAATGTTTCCACACCTACATATAATATTTTGGGTAGTTATAAGTCCGCCTTTTTTACAAAATCTATGGTCGCTTTCCCCGCAAAAAAATCATAACGATACAAGAGCATTATATTTTCGAAGGGTATGGTTTGTTTCGTCTCAAATATCTCGTTTTTAATTATTTCGTCAAGGTTGCTTCGCCATTTACTTGTTTCGTATTTTCGTATTTTTGTTGTTTTATTTTTTATTTGTTTCGTTTTCGTTTATTTCGCCCAATATACAGGGTGATTCACGAGCGTTGTGCCAAAAAGCTAGAGCGTGTAGGTTGAGTTAAGACAAGAAAAAAATCGTACGGGAAGGGGGGTCTATTCCCCCCCGTTTAGCCGGGAGGGGCAATTTTCTGAAAAAACGACTTATTTTATAAAAAAAATATAAAAAATCAACAGCTTCGTTTACAACACGTGTTGTACCTTTTTGAAAAGCCAGAAATATCTTCTTTCATTTGGTTCTTAAATAAAATTGTTTTAACAAATAGTTTAAAAAAAATTACTTCTCAAACTCAAAATTTTCAAAAAAAAAAAAAAACCAAAAAAATCATTTTTGAACCAAGTTTTTTCAAAATTTTATGTAATTAAGTACTAATTTTGTTTTCAAAATTCAATGCCATTGTTAGTTTTTAGTTGAAAACAGAAAACCGGATGCAAAAATGTCTTTTCGTTTTTGAGAAATAAAAAAAAGACCAGGACCACTTTTTTCTAAGAAAATCTTTGTTTTTATTATTTATACTTTTAGTTTTATTAATTTATTATGACACATTAACCTTTCTTTTAATATTTGTTCTGTAATTGGAATTTTATGGGGCCTCAATAAAGTATAAAAGTATTGGATTTTCCCTGGATTAATCATTTTGTTCATTGATTACCACTGAAAACTGACCTGACATTTTTCTTATTATGCCTGGGGACCGCGGGCACCTGTCGAAGAAGGGTTCTGCCTGCTAGGAGCTTAAGATGATTAAACCGCAATTTTTCTTGAAAGAAGATATTTCTGGCTTTTCAAAAAGGTACAACACGGTGTTGTAAACGAAGCCGTTGATTTCTAATATTTTTTTTTATAAAATAAGTAAATTTTTCAGAAAATTGCCCCTCCCGGCTAAACGGGGGTGAATAGACCCCCCCCTCTCATACGATTTTTTTCTTGTCTCAGCTCAACCTACACGCTCTAGCTTTTTGGCACAACGCTCGTGAATCACCCTGTATACTTCGCTTCATCATATTGTCTTTTCGCGCGAATTTCAACGCCCTGGGGCTCTTAACATCAAAAAAGAAAAAAACGATATAAATTCGCTCGAATTTTAACGCCCTGGGGCTCTTAACATCCACAAAAAAAAAAAGAACGAAATAAACGATGGGCGAAATAATTAAAACGATTATGCACCAGATATTTTGGGGTTGATTGCTTATCTTTTGGCCAAATTTCTCTAAAAATTCTTATCATCGATCCCAATTAGACTGTCAAAACAACCTTTAATCAAATTAAATAAAAGGCGAAACAACCGTTATCGAGATAAACTAAAAGCAAATAACTCAGTGCACTTGTAACGGAAAAGCAAAACAACTAAAAAACAAAAGAAGCAAATGCGAAGTAATCGTGGGGCGAAGTGATCGAAAAACTAAGTAAAGAAATAACAAAAAATAGATTGGCGAATTAACGAAAAGTTGTAGTGTGAAAAACGAAGTGACTGGGGGCCAAGTAAAAAAAATCGAAACGATAGGCACCCATTTTCGAAGCATTGAACTCTAAGCAGTTTTTTATTTCCCATCGTGTGCTCAAGCATATTTTATCATTGCAGTCTGGGGACAAATATGAAAAACTAAAGATTCGATTGTCACCGAAAAAATTAGTTTGATTTGAAGTTTATGAAAATGAGAAATAGGATCGGGGACAAAACAGAGCCCTCGGTTAACCCAGCATTCATTTTGTAAGATTTGAATCCATCCAATACATTTTAAAAGAAAACTACAATCCAAAGAAGGAGGGACTCGTCCATACCGAAAGAACGCGTTTTCCATAAAAACACAAGATGCCAAACTTTATCAATTGCCTTTGAAATATTGACAGCAATAATTTTTCTTTCTCCATAACTATGCAAAGATAGATGCCACTAGTTCTGTGTCGTCGAGATATTTCTCAACGTGATATAATTTTTGATCGTCCTATATTAAGGGGGGGGAATAGATTCGCTTTATTTGGTAAAGTTTGGACAAAGGAAGAACACCTCTTCAGAATGATAGCTGATATAGCATCGGACCAGCGGGTTTATTAAAGAACTCTCACCGCAGCATGAGAGTGAAAGACGTGTTGTCATTGGTATTACTAACGCGCTAAGGGACACTCACTCGAAGCGTAGTTTTGGGGGCATACAAAATAACTTCTATGTCAAGGGTTGTCGTACATCATCCCAAGTCTCAAGCAAATCGGTTTTCTTATCAAATGAAAATCTTCGATGAGGTAAAAAATGTAAAAAGGTCCATACAAAAAAAAAAAAAAAAGAAAAAAAAAATAGGTAAAACACGTAAATTTTTTTGTTTACTATAATTCATCAGAAGTGAGAACACTTCCTTGCACTACGATCCCGATTGACAATGTAAATTTGTATGGGTTTCGGGGATGAATTTGTTCAAATTCAGTAAAGTTATAACTTGCCATTTTTTACCTAAATAAAAGAATGTCTGTTATTTTTTAAAAAAATTACATTTATAAGAAGAATAAGAAGCATTTTACCATGACCCTAGTTGAATCACATTCTGTCCACCTTGTATAACAATAATTATTTATAACCAATGCAATAATGTTATTTAAAAATCATAAATTCTGTATAATTTTAAAGTTCAAAAAATAGAGTCTCCGTTGCATAATCCTGAAAACTGCTTATGAAAAATCCATTTAACGATATGAATAGAACTAACAAAAAAACATAAATTCATGCTTAGATCAAAAATTGTACAATAGCTTAAAATTCAAAAAATAAATAATCAGTCTTGATAATATCTTTTTTTTTAAACATTTACACATTACTCATACATTAATCCCTTTTGATCTAATTTATTTTTTCTTAAATTAATACTTTTTATACTTAATATTATTAGGGAACTTGATTTGCATCTTCTTAAACTACATCAAATAATACGAGAGAATAATTCAATTCTATTTTTTCTCATTTAAATTTTGTACAAATGGTAAATTCATGTTGGGTTGTTGTTCGAAGGTTCGCAATCTTACACGCGAGCAGCAGTTTTCTGATTAACATGCTTCTTCGGCACAGGGATCACGTTTGGATCCTTAACCTTTTTCTCTAAGCTCATTTCATATGTTTGTTTGACATTTTCTTACAAAAATAGTTTTACATTTTTTATTTGCTGAAGTTTTTGGTGTCCGATGGGTGATTTGAAATAAAATTTTTATTCATTTACTCATACCTGTGTATCGAGTTCCGTATCGGCCTCGTCTCACTCAACATAGGATAAGGAGGACGAGGCCGATGCTGAGATACAGCATACCAAGGAGCGTTTTGATGGTC
>CAKKXW010001911.1:0-10683 GCA_920937365.1 Sphaerophoria rueppellii | reverse complement strand
ATTTTATTGGAAAAAATTAAAATTATTTACGAATCCTTGCTTTTGAGAAATTTAATTCTATTATAATTGAAAAAAAGACAAATCTTGTTTTTTTTTTTCAGACTTTTAATTCTGTTAACTGCCCGTTAACTACTTTATAGGGCACTTCATCCTCCCTATAAAGTACTTAACACTTGAACTACTAGTTAGCTCTACTCAGTTATTGTGAAACGCTATTTTGAATTTTAACTGCTAGTTAGCTTTAGCTTCCAAGTAGCTTAGCTAAAACTTTACTTGTATATTGTGAAACAGGCGCTAAGGGGAGTATTTTCGAGTATAGCGGAGTATGGGAGTACACTGAACGCAAAGGGAGTACAAATACTCCCATGGTAGTAGTTCCGGCAGCGCTGGCACTAAATAAACGTTAGCTTACACCCTGACACACTCAGAAGGATTGGAACAAAGAATAAACTGAATCTAGTCAAAATCAGACTCCTGTTCACAACAAAGGTTCTTAAATAAAAGGTCGATTAATAATTACTTCTGTTTGTATATTTTCCAGAAGAGAAAATGCACTAAATAATCGGCAAAAATCGTCGGCAAAATATCGGATTGGACAGAGATCCCGGTCGGTTTAAAATATGTTTTGAAGAAATATATTCAGAAAGCAAAACATTAATGTGCAGCTCAAAAAATTAGTGCCTTCCAGGAAAAATATAATAGGATGAGAGCTAGAGCCAACTTCTCAGATGCTAACTCTACCAAAGCGGACAACACTTCGTCTTATTGATTTTTCTATTGATGTTGAGTGTGAATTGTATCACACCCAAATAATCATCATGTGTTGTCACTTCATATTGTTGTTTTTCGTATTTCCATGATGTTGCTTCTTATTTTATATTCGGTAATTTTCGGTTATTGTTTCTTTTTTTTGACTTGGTTATTTCCAGGGGCGTATCTTCGTAGGTTATTTTCCAAGGGGACGTTTTTTAGCTGTTGTCGCGGGTCCGCTTTGAATTTTATCGAATAAAATAAATAACCTGTAACGCTTCGTTACATTATTAATAATGCAACAGGTGCAGTTCAGTTTTATTTTATCTGTCTTATTAATTCTAACTCTTATATCTGACCTCTTGATCAGCACTTTTCATGGGCCGATATATTGAATGCAATTAGATTCATGCAATTCCTGTTTTCAAACTAACAGCTACCTACTCCAAATCGTTCAGCTGTATAAATGGATTGTTATTAATCAAAATTTCTATTAAAAGAACTATATGGTAAGGTTTTGGGTTGGTGATTCTTCTGAAATGAAGCAAACCGAAATACAAACGCCAAATTCAAGTCCATGACCACAGTGATCGCTGGTTTCAACAAGACTGCATTATGAGTATGTCCGCCAAACCGTATGATAACATACCTTTGGCCTATTTTCACTGGAGATTGGTCAAGACCTATGTCTTCTTTACATTACTCGTGCTACTCGCGAAATAAAAGTCGCCCGTAATTGTACCTACCGAATGGAAATCTCAGAGAAGTTGTGTCCAACATTTACTTTCAAAAAGTGCTTGGTGAATTGTGCTTATTACAGTAGTAAACATGTAACGTTAACTTTCATGTGTATATATTTTATTTAAAATTGAAAATCAAACATCAACATGTGTCAAAAGAAACATAAATTTTGCGACTTTAGTGTAAACCTTAGGTAGGTTTCGCTCACGATAGCACTCTCAGCTTTTCTGATTCGTTTCCAGACTTGGAACAGGAACGTCAAAAAATGATAAGCTCATTAAACTGACTTAAACAGCATTGTACAATGGGGAATTGAAAACCGCGTAGAGTTTAATGCTTCGAAAACTCAATGCTGTCTTGTATCGTTGAAGAGAAATATACCCCCCTTGTCACTAACCATGGGTGGCACTTGCATCAACGAGACCGAACATCTCGAGATTCTCGATATGTGCATCACTGACCACCTGTTGTGGACCGAGCACATACGCGATATAGCAAGATGTTCGGATTTCTTAAGACAGTGCAAGAAATTTTTCCTACCCGTCTGATCTGGCTATTATCTATGAGACTCATATCCGTCCAAGGCTTGAGTACATTTTCCATCTTTGGGCTTGAACTTCAGTAACTCCAGTTACATACTTCAGTCTGTTGGATAGTATACAAAGAAGACCCGTAATAAAGATATATTACAGATTCATTCACTCCATTCACCACCGTCGGTCGTAACGTTTCGTGTCTCTCTCTGTTTTATCGTTACTTCTACGGTAAGAGCTAGAGCTCTAGAGAAATAGCCAGTTGCATTCTACCCCTTAAACAATTCAACCGTAATATCCGCACAGAAAGAAATCGAAGATCAAATCAAGAAAAACAACCGGTAAATCACGAAAAATGGATCTTGTTATGGACCTTGAATTGGTAATTCAAAAATAACGATTTCTTGTTTGTAATTTACGAAAAAGAGGAAAATGTAGACATTACGACTCAAAAGTTGTAATACTACACTTTTGAATCGCAACAAAAAAAAGCATTTATGATTCAGAAGCCAAATTTACGAAATATTTTTGTAAACTACGATTGTCTAAGATCAATTCGCCTTCATTTTGCTTCAAGAGCTTTGTTTTTAGAATATTGAGAAATTTGTAGATCAGAATTATTTAGTCGTACAATTTATATCAAGCTCCAAATGTTTAAAATTACGAATAAAAATTTGAAAATTGCGCTTACAATGGAAATCTAAAATTATTATACAGTTTTGTAAATTTAGAAGGAATAAAGATTGAATTACAATTTTGACTCTCATTTTACGCAAAAATGGGGGATGATTTACAAAAAAAAAAATTCATAATTTACGACATGGAAATTACTGATTGTTCATTTCTTTCCGTGCGCGCTTTCAGCAATGCCCATCAGGTTACCCTCGAACCCCACTTCGGTCGTACGCTCAAGTATAGAGAATCATTCTTTAGCCGTACTACGCGAATGTGGAACTCTCTTCCACACTCAGTCTTTCCCGATCATTGCAGTGCTCAGGAATTTAAGACCAATGTACAACGGCGACTCCTCTCGAACCCCTTCCCTCTTTCCTGAAGCACTCACTGTGTCTATGGCATAATAAGGGTACAAAAACCCTTTGATCCGATTTCGACTAATGATACTAATCTTGTATTTAATTACTATTTTTAAAGAGAATTTTAAATGAATCAAGTTGTAAGCATATAATTATTTATATAGTCACAAATTATTCCCCCAGCCCCCTTTAACTTATGTTATTATTACTTTAGACTACCAATTAGCGTGCTGTTAACAAAAATGTCTTACCCTACCCCTATAACTACATATTTTGCATCTTGTCCATTTTTTTAGAAGTCATAAAAATGAATACAATTAATTATGGTAAATAAGTTTGTAAAAGCTATAATTAAAAAGCAAAAACAGATGCTAAGATCTACGCAAAACTGCAAGCGAAAAAAAATGGACATGACGGGTGTTGTGCATTGTGTTTTATGTCCTGGGGTAAATTGTCGCTGAAATTGTTGAATTACCATATTTGATTGCGTAATTGATACGTTCTAAAAATAATGTAGGTACACACAATGTCGGTATAAGCTTCCGATTTCAACGAGTTGACACGAAAATTAACAATTTGTTTTCCTTAAATGATGTCATATGTCGCTGACAAGTGCAAGTATTCTTCTTCTCGTAGCAATGTAAAGTGAAGTCAAATTTCTTCACATTGGAACATTTTGTACGTTTAATTGATTAGAGTTCTTTTAAGTACATTAGCTGGACGCATACAAATTATTGGATCTAAGTTCTTCGTCTCCATTCTGTCTTAACGCACAAACTAACATCCATTCCCGCTTGTGGCAATAATAATCCTCTGCACCATTAATAATCACGGGGATGATGGAGAACCTGACTTATAAAGTGAGCTATAAGTCATCTGGTAGTAGGTATCTACTTAGCAATGCTTTGAAACTGAAATGAGATGTGATTGGCAAGCATATTTGAATTCAGAACTAGTCCATTTCCTTATCTTAATTTATAGTGCGCTTTAGGCAGCGAAAGTCCTGAATCAACTCAAAGTTTAATACGTCAATCAGGATATAATGTCCAATTCGGTTTTGAGTTTCTTTTCGTATTCACTGCATTTACTTTGTCTGTCTTAACCGTTAACCACTCTTTTAGCTTATGTCTCAAGCCACAAGTTAGCATTCTAAATCACACGGTGCTCTTCCAGTGTCGATCTTAGGTGTACCCGACATATGAGAGATCGACCTTCTGGTATACTTTTTTCACATTAAAGAAGTCGCATGTCAGCTCATCGGATTGTCTTAAATATTTTGAGTTTTTTTTTTCAAAAGACTAAGAGCAACGTGAGTTCTATAAAGTTCGTCCCTATGCACACTCTCCTACAAAGATACAAATTATTTATCCCACTTCTGAAACACTTTCTGACCTTTTTTTAATAAAAAAAAAAACACTTTCAATTAAAATGTTTTGCAAAATGTATTTTTAAATTACTTAATACCAGCCACCATTCTATTTTTCTCGATGCAGTTTTAGAAGTAATCTAACATCGGAATTCTAAAAATTTCGCAAAGTTTAAATAGTAACCTTAAGCTTAGAAGACACATTTCAATAGCCAATAAAAAAAAAAAAAATAAAAATAGCATCTTGGCAAACAGACTGTTTCTTCGTTCGATACTTGTTTCTCTTCAGACGATACACTTAAGATGGAAAATGTTTTATTTATAAAGCACTTTGCAAAGAGTCACCCCACCGATGAGGTTTGGGGATTGGCACTACTAGATTCCTTACTATGTAAATATTTTAATGTAAATATGTTTTTTGCAATCCGAAGCTATACACGTGGTGATTATGTATGCTTTTTTTGATTTTTCTTAAGGCTTTAGAATGACATTACCCCGACAACTAGTCTTACTCGGGCAATTGGGTTTGCCGACGCGACGATCTATTGCGTACATAACTGTCCCAAAATTCGAAGCCATAAGAAGATGACTATAAGCAGATAATTAAATCAGAAATGCGAGACAATTCTATGCGTTGGCTAAGACCACGACGAAAACTTCCACGAATTGGCGCCAGATCGTCATCGTGACTACAGCAGTCGACTCAAGCCCAGAGTGAAGATAATTCCTACAAGAAGGTATTTTGCTCCATCCATGTCCCTCATTATTTTTTTATAATTGGCACCCGCTCAAAAGATTTGTAATACCCTTATTATGGCAGAGACACAATGAGTGCATTGGGAAGAAAGGAAATGTTTTCGGAAATGAGGTGTCGGTGTACATTGAATTGAATTCTTGGCAATTCAACTGGCAATTTCTCTAGAGCAGTTACCATAGAGGTAACGATAGAACAGAGAGACATTAAACGTTACGACGGTGATCTAACGTATGGAATGACGCAGTTTCTACCACCGATCATTCTTAGCTCTCTCTATTTTAAATACCATATCCAAGAGGCTTAAGTATGAAGCTGTTTGTCTTAGCGCAGAGATGGACCTGTTGCTGTGTTCGTTCGTTAACCGGCCACGACGGTTGACCGATTTTCCTAATTTTGTTCCAAATGAAAGAGGAATAAGGGTAGAAGGTTTAGAAAAAAATAAAATATAAGCTTTTCAAATCACAAGCGGTGACAATGTTAAACAATCATATACTCTTTCCCCTACAGCAAAATATGATCAAATCTGATCGATTTCAATTATTGAAAGTTATGAATAAAATAAAATAAAAATAGAGTGGCGCGACAGCTCTTTAAGAGCCAAGGCCTAAGTGGCTTACTTTCTCCAACAATTCTCTGGATGCGTGAAGAATTGAGGGGACCTACAATTTACCGCCGATTCCGAACGGCAAAGTTGAGAAGCACTTTTTCATAACAGATGCTCTTGGAAGTTTGGTCAGTTCTTCGCAAGAGGAAGTGCCCGTGAAAGATGAAATAAAAACTATGGGCACGCGTAGGACTCATACCCACAACGACGTGACGTTCTGCTTAGCAGCCAACGCACCTAACCACTAAGCTACGGACACTATGTGTCAAATCAATGAATGAATGTCAAATCAAAAAACTGTTTTGAAAATTTATTATTTTCTATATACAAAGATGAAGCTGAAAGATTAGTACATATGTATATACGTTTGATAGATAGTAACCAGATAAGAAGGTAAGAATAATTTCTTGAACCCTACCTAGAAAACGCTGGAGTTTTGGTTACATCGCATATGTGATGGTTACACAAGGGGTGTTTGGTGGTAAATAAAATACATCATCATCATCATCATCATTATTGGCCTGGCCAATGAAGTTTCCCCCTTCATCTTCGCCACCACCGGGATTCGGTCCGGGCCTCTTTCAACAAGCTCTTTGATGTATCCCGACGCAATTCAGTTCCGTACGCCATCCGTCCAGCTCAAATTTGGTCTTTTAGGCGTTTTCTAGACCGATTTTCGGGGCAATCCCGTAACATTTGGAACGAAATGTCCCTCTAGATGCCTAGGTTCATATCTTATCTATCTATTTAGATATTAAAATTCAAATTTCATCAGCAGATGGTACAGATTTTTCGGTTCTTTCAAGTGTTTTCTAGATCAAATTTCGGAACAATCCGGTAACATTTGGAAAGAAAACGAAATATTACGAAAGTGATATAGGCCGTTCCGAGAGGAAAGTTCTTCGTGTGTGCATTGAAGAGGAATGGCGAAGAAGATATGACAGTGAACTTTGCGTGTTATACAGCGACATGAGCCTAGCCGGAACGGTCAAGGTCCAGAGACTCAGATGGCTCGGTCATTTAGAGCAGATGGACACTAGATGGACGAGGGACGTAGGAGGAGAGGAAGACCGCGACTCATGTGGCGCACTCAAGAGGACCTCAATCAACTTGGAGTGCAAAACTGGAGACAGCTAGCTAGGGACCGAGCTGGCTGTCCACAACGGGCTGTAGCGCCACTTTCAGTAAGTAAGTAAGTATAAAATTTCTTAATCCTGCGAACAAACAAAAATGGAACACAGTTTTGAAGCTCGAATACTTTGGAACAAATAAACCATTGGAACAAAAATTCTTCGCAAATTTGATGTTGATATGAGACAATCTTGGAAAATTGTAACCTTTGCTTTCCCAAAACTGTTTTAACTCCGTTAAGTTACTGTAAAACTGGACACTCAACTAGTTACAACTAGTTACTAGTTAAGTTACCACTTACAATTTCTTAAGAGAAAGACGTTGTACCCGTCTCGTGGGTCGGCTAGTAATTTTTAATTTTACCCGAAACTCGATGTATGGCGTATACTTACCATTTACTTTCTATAAAAACACAATCATTTTCTATTCGAATGTATTGATTTCCGTGATGACATATAAGCTATGTAGTTTCCCACAAGTGTTAAAAGAATTTAAACTGAAGTATAAGACAACGCATACGAAACAAAACCTTAAAAACTTCATCTGAAAAGTAGTATTTTTATAAAAAGACATTTAAAACAATACTTTTAACTATTTTCATTCGGAAACAGAAAATTAAAGAGCATCTATTTAACCAATTCGATTCCCGTGAACTTCTGCAGTATACTCGCCGAAAATTCAAGCCACAGGAAACTGTTAACTTACGTTGATGCATTCGAAACAATAAGTACTAATTTGTTTAACCTTACGTCCTTTTGTTTAGATGTTTTTGAAAAACGTGACTAGGTAGATTGTGTTTTTACGGACTTTAGCAAGTCCTTTGACAAGTTATGTCATTAAATATTAATTCTAAAACTAACTCAACAAGGTTTTAACGCAAATTTCATAAATTGGATTTTATCGTAATTTGTTTTTGTGTTATTTAACACTGCAGTTAGGCTGCGTCCGTCAATTCCATTTATATGTTTGAACAACGATAGCAACTTAAAGGTGCTTCCACCAATGGCTTTTTCCGTCAATTCCTTTATTTGGCTGGAGTTATAGCTATTTCACGGGTGCCAAGCGGATCATCAGACTCCTTAATTAGTGGTGCTGTCTAGGTTCTTTCATTTTAATCGAAAAACTTTTCGAGTTCACATTTGGGATTTGAACCTAGGACCAGCCAGTTGGGAAGCCAATGCACTACGCACTGCGCTAACAACTCCACTGATGTTTTGGTTTCCCATTGCAGACTTTTTATTGTTTATCGATTTGCAATGAATAGATATGCATTTTTACAAGCTCCTCAAAGTATGCTATCTTGTTCCGCTTTCATTTTTTCTAATTTCCTATCTTTGTGTGACAACGGTTTTGTTGTACACACAGAGGGTTAGATTATTGAAAGTTTTTTGACATTGGTCAGTTCATTTTGTTGTAATTTGTTTTTGTGTTATTTAACACTGCAGTTAGGCTGCGTCCGTCAATTCCATTTGTGTGTTTGACTATTGACTATTTCTTCCAATTCTAGTCGATAATAATAAACACTCTTTCTCCTGTGAATCCGCCAAAAAACCGCTCGGATTTTAACTCGCCAGCAAACCTTATGGCATTTCAAATTCGCCTTCGAAATTCAAAACGAAGAAAGTGAAAGCGAAAGCAATAATTGAAAAATGTCAAAACGATTCGCCGCGAATCCCATAAACAGATCCCGATCACTGACCTCTATTATAGCTCTATTATTATTATAGAGATCAGTGTTCTTTGTCGTTTATTTTTGTTATACTGTTATACGAATTTTTCCCTTTTCGACTTTATAAAAATCTTCAAATGGAGTCACATATTTTGTATGGATACACTATCCAGTGTAATAAGAGATCAGTGATCCCGATCAACGAAAAAAAACATTTGTAGTCCAGAGGTGAACCTCGGTTGTACAACAAGCCTCAAGGGTTTAATAATTGCCATCAACATCAATTTTGGTAAACCAAGAAACGAGGTTAATTTCCTGATTCCACTGACTTTAATCACTAGATTTACCGAAGTAGATTTAGAACAAATCTCAACTTTATATATTCCTAGATCAAAACGCACAATAATGGTATAGCATATAAGGCTTTGTATAGTAAGTTTCTGTAGTAACAGAGTTATACTTCATCCATGGCGCTGAAAACGTGGGCAACATTTTATTGGAAAGTAGTTTACACCAGATATCAAGTGTTTTAGTACTCTATTCTTGTACTATGATTTATATTTAATACAAATGATAAGGTGAGTGAGTATGCATTCTTGGTCGACTTTTTGACTCAGTGAGTTTAGCGGTGTATAAACAAGTATAACAATTTTGTATATTTATTTTACATGAAGCATTAAGACGGCATTTTTGACTGTCGCCATCTAGATACGAACAGAGATAGCCTGTTACCTTATCTAAAAACAATAGCTATCTCTGATTGTAACTAGATGGCAGGAGTTTCTATCTTGATTATACTTGTCAATAAAATATACAAATTTGTCATCTTTACCATATTGAACTGTAGGTCAAACCATTGTATATGGACACAGATAGTATAATTAGGAATAGTGTTTTCGATTTTTTATGCTACATCAAAACCGAAAAACAAACACAATCCCAGTACCATACTTATGTAAGAAAAAAAAAACAGCACTGTGCCAGGTCTCAAGATGGCACTACAATCGATTGCCAGGTCGCGGGCACTGATCAGTTATAACAAGATTAGAAACCTACCAACAATTGACTTACTATGTAGTATGTCAATGCTACCAACGTTTTACCTTTGTGTATGGAATTTATAGTCGTTGCAGCATCGTGAATCGACGACAGCGACGTCCGGAACGTGATACAGAACTAAAGTCATGTATATAGAAAAACTGACAGCGCCAAGACAGGACGACTCTCCAACCAAATATTCTCGAGGCTGAAAATACTATAAATTCCATATACAAAAGTTTTACCCCCCAAATACCTCAAAACTTACTTTTGTCATACACACATACTCATGCAGCAAACTTTCTTTTTATTATGTAGGCAATTGTATCTTATTACAATAAAACGCATACTCTTACAGCTAACCTGCTTTTTTTCAGTTTGTATTACACGCATACTCTTACAGCTACCCTGCTTCTTAGCTTGTAGGCAAATGTCATTTTTACAGCAAGCTTTCCCATCTTGTTATAACTGATCAGTGAGTAGGACAGCCATTTCTACCTACCTAAGTGTATTACCACGATATATAAAAAGTTCCATAATCATGAACTATGTGTTTCACAGGAGATGTCGCTTGTTTTCACCCCGGTGCATTTCCACTTTGTTCGATGAGTATTCAGTGCTCGCACCGGGAGCGCTCCAAATCGCCCCAAGTTTTTTTCGGGGCGAGAATGTCGAAGCTGTTCAAATCAGCTGTTGCTATACAACAAAGAGAAACGAAAACAGAGCACCACTTAGACTAACGCGTTCGAGAGAAATTTTTCAGTTTTTTTTGACTACTCCGTTCACAGTATGACAAGCACCGGAGCGCCCCGCGGCTGGTTACATCGAACAAACCTATTATCTCTGATCAAACGAAGTATCATCCGTTTTGACAGCTTTAAAACCAAATCTCTATATACGCATCTCTGGCATTATTATTCGTCTCCATACAAAAAAGAAAAAAAAATCCAAAAATTTCGGGTCGATTTTCACAGAAAGGGTGTACAGACGTTTTGTAATTACCCTACCTCGCTCGTGAGATAAAAATATCTTTTTGGTTTTTTCCTTCTACCCTGGCTAC
>CAKKXW010001907.1:0-10710 GCA_920937365.1 Sphaerophoria rueppellii | reverse complement strand
TAAGAAATACATTATTTTTTTTTTGTTTTTTTTTTGAAGAGCTGTATCCTTACTTACTTATGGTGGCGCTACAGTCCAGGTCGGACCAGGGCCTCACCCAACAAACTTCTCCAGCCAGCTTGGTCCCTGGCTAGCTGTCTCCAGTTTCGCACGCCAAGTTGGTTCAGGTCCTCTACCACCTGTGTGCTCCACCGAAGTTGCGATCTTCCTCTTCTGCGACTCTACGAGCCGGAGCATTATTTTCCATTCGCTCAACATGACCCAACCATCTAAGTCGTTGGACCTTAACTTTTCTGGCTAGGTCAGTGTCGCTGTACAGCTCGTACAGTTCTTGGTTGAATCTTGCTCTCCATTCTCCATTAATGCAGACAGGACCAAAAATCACTCGAAGAATTTTTCTCTCAAAGCAGCCCAAAGCGTTTTCATCAGATGTTGTCATAGTACCATGTCTCTGCACCATACATGAGGGCCGGGATGATGAGGGTTTTGTAGAGTGTCACTTTAGTTGCTCGGGAGAGGACTTTACTACTCAATTGCCTTCTAATTCCAAAGAAGCAGCGATTGGCAAGAGTGATTCTTCGTTTGATTTCAGCGCTGGTGTTGATGTCTGAGTTGATAGCGGATCCCAGGTAGACAAAGTTCTTAACTACCTCGAAGTTAAATCTGTCTATGTTGACGTTTGCTCCAAGACGTCGATGTTGGTTGTCCTTTCTTGTCGACAGCATTAACTTGGTCTTGCCCTCGTTAACCGCTGGACCCATCTTCCTGGCCTCCGTCTCAAGAATTTCGAACGCTCCACTGACATCACGCTGTGTTCTTCCAATTATGTCAATGTCGTCTGCGTTTCCTAGTAGCTGGACGGACTTTTGAAAGATTTTGCCTCTGGTGTTGACATTGGAGCTTTGCACAATCTTTTCAAGAATGATGTTGAAGAAATCGCATTACAGCGCATCGCCTTGTCTAAAACCTATTTTGACATCAAAAGCGTCCGTTAGGAACAGCGTGAATTTTCCATTGTCATCTTACACAGACGGATGAGTTTTTCTGGGATGCCAAAACTAGACATTGCTCTATATAGTTGGTCTCTATCCAGAATCTTATGGAACAAAAATAAGACCCGGGTGTCCGCAGAAGCTGACAAGTCATTTCAGCCTTCATGCTGCATCCAATTAGGTGCATTCGTTGCCGGAATTTCGCAACGAATTTGGCTTAAGAGTTTCGATTACAACCGTTTCTCGTGCTTTAAAAAGCAGTGGAGTGATTGTTTGGAGGCAAAATGGTGTCAGCTCCAAATCTTACAGCAGCCCACAAACAAACAAGATTGGAATTTGTCCCAAAGCATGAATCGGGATTGGAAAACCGTAAGTGACTTTCTATCTATCTACCTACATTTAATTCTCGTTATTCCAATTTTTTAAACACCAGGCGAGAGAAAAAACCGGTAATTATTTTCTCCTCAATTTGCTTGATCAGTGATATGCAACTCAATACAAAAAATAGTAAGGAGTCACTCCTATTTAAAGTTTTCAATAAAACATTTTAACAGGTGCGGTTATACTTATGCAAGGCACTGTATTTGGATCAAAATATATAATTTATGTGGGATTTGCGGAAGCTAGGGACCACAAATTTGGGATTTATATACTGATTCCACTGACGTTAATCACGAGATTTAGCGAAGTAGATCAAGAATAAATCTCGACTTTTCTGGGATTTAGGGAAGATGAAAATGTAGATTTATAATAAAACTAATATATTTCTACGTTTTGACCTAATAAAAAGTACCCTTCATCCCAGGAAAGTCAAGATTTGTACTTAATCTACTTCGCTAAATCTCGTGATTAGCGTCAGTGGAAACAGCATATTACGGTCACTGGAAACAGCATATAATCTTTTGGATTTAGCATTGATCTTAATAGTCTATACTCTGGAAAGATTGATTGAAATTCATATCAGACATAACTTGAAATCATGTCTCATTTCCACAGCTCAACATGCGTACTCTAAGGGAAAATCAGTAGAAACAGCACTTCATTCGCTGGTGCGTAGTATTGAACATTCTGTCAAATAAAAATAATATAACCTAGGAGCTTTCCTAGATATCGAAGGAGCATTCAATAACGTCAACTACCAGGCGATCACAACAGCAATGGACAAGCTGCAAATAGAGAAATCACTCATTGATCTAATAAGTCTCATGCTTAATAGCACTTAAAAGCAGGACAATAACTTCCAGTGTGAGGAGTTTTATTACCACTTGATCGGGGAATCGAGGTACCCCCCAACGTGGCGTCCTTTCGACTCTTTAATTGAACATGGTAGTAAACGATCTCCTTACATCGATGGAAGTATGATTTCAAGGTGATTTCCTGTATCCGAGAAACACCCTTAAGTTCTCTGGGAACTCCTACAAAATGCCTTAAACAGGCTAATCAATTGCACAAAGCATTATGGTTTGGACGTCAATCCACATAAAACGGAACTAGTACTCTACGGGAAGGTACAAGATTCCTCAAATCAGCCAACCCATGCTGAAATGAATACCCTTAAGCTTTTCCGACCAAGCCAAATATTTAGGCCTTAATTTAGACAAAAAAAAAAAAAAAAAAACTAGATTGGAACGCAAATATTTATAAATAAGTAAAGAAGACAACTGTAGCACGCTTTACTTGTAAAAAGGCCATAGGCTCAAAATGGGGCTTCTCCCCAAAAATAACCCACTGGCTACTACACTTCTGTAATAAGACCGATACTCATTTATGGAGTTGTCGTATGGTGGACCGCACTGGACAAATGGTAAATTTGAATAAACTCATTAAAGTCCATTGGTCAGCTGGTATGTGCATCACAGGAGCACTTCGCTCAACACCAACAGCAGACTTGGAGGTGTTTCTAAACCTAACAACTCTTGACGTATTCTCCAAAAATGGGGGCAGCCAACTCATGCGTGAGGCTTAGAGCCATTTCTCAATGGATCAGTAACAAGACTGGTCATACTACTATCTTGGACAGTTTCAGATCCATCCCAGATCGCTTATAGCTTCCATGTTTCCATCCCTTCAAAATCTTTTTGGGAAGAAGGAAGACATCTGGAAGAAAACACTATATACCTCTTACAGACGGTTCATAGACCAACTACGGCGTTGGAAGTGGTTTATCTACTTGAAATAACTGAATCTCAGCCTATCATGTAGACTTCCCAATCAATGTAGTGTGTTCCAGGCAGAAGCAATGGCGATTAAAGAGGCACTATTCTGTCTCAAAGAAAAAGTTATATCTTGCAAGGATATATACAACGTATTTTCTCGGACAGCCAAGCTGCTCGCAAATCACTAGCGTCTGTCTCCACAAACTCTCTAATAGTCCACGACTGTCGATCATCTCTGAATGAGATGACGGAACAGTTTCACATTCACCTCATTTGGGCCACAGAGACATTCCGGGAAATTGCAAAGCTGATGAGCTCGCCAAAGACGGAATACTTCTGCCTACTGTTAGACAAAGACACAACATAGGAACAAACAATATGCTCTAGAAACAACAAATGCTAGATGGTCACAAGGAACAACCTGCCTAGCAACAAAACAAATATGGCCAAGCATAGACCTGTAGCGGTAAAAGGCTTGATTCCCTGAACAGACAAAGTATAAGCTCCACAATTGGAATCATAACAGGAAACCGCCTCATAGGTACACATGTTTTGAGGCTAGGGGTCTACACAAATTACTTCTTTAGAAGCTGCATGGATGAGAAGGAAGAAGCGATAGTCCAACACCTTCTTTGTGCATGTCCGGCATTCTCCAATATGAAAGGAATCTCAGTGAACTGGATGTCTCTCAAATTTTATTAAAAGTACAAAATGGTTTGTTTAAGTTCATTACTCTGCCATTAGTAGGTAACTTCTTTAGTGGTTTCAAAATTGACCCTTGAGGTCCAAGTGAGTCAGTAACATCCACATCTATATATTATTTTTATTATGCTCTTTAGAAAAATGTCTTTTTGGAAGTTGTTATTTGAAAACGATGAAAAAAAAAACTATCTGCAAGGAAGACTAATCTTTAATCACCACATCAGCCAGTTCCAGGATTATTCTCATTCATTATATAGATTAATTTTGGTTGTACACAGTTTTCAGTACAAAAATTATATAGTGTTCGTGTGAGCTCTATTCGCATAATTAGCAACAACTTTCCTTTGTTGCCCACAGTTTCTTTAAAATTCATCGATTCCTCTTGAAACTAATCAATATGTCGATTTAACTTGATTTTATGAAGCTTGACAGTCTAGTGATTTGTTAACAGATTAAGACTAAACATGTTTACTAATTTAAAAAGTAATCAATCATTTTTCATTCAATCGCACTGTCCATCACCAACCGACTGTTTCTCAAAAGAATGTGAACAAATTTGTCTAGTCAGAAAATATATTCTCAACACATAATGTCAGCCCTACCGACCCTACCAAATACATTTCCCTTTAAAGTATTTTGTTCTTGTCTGTCGATATTTCCATTTGAATCATCTAAAATCAAACTTGTTCTCATCATAATCATCAACGCAGTGTTTGTTCTAATGGAAATCATTATCCAATACACTCTACGGAATGTGACATTCCCCTATGGGTTACAACCCGCCCTCATGGTTCTTGACTGTGCTTCAATCATTGGACCAGTTTTTGTTCACATCATTATGATTTTTGAATCATTCATTAAATGGAAATCCGATGTCGACATATGGAGGCAAATCAATAAGATCGACACAAAGTATGGAACAAGCTCATCTTCGATGAAAACCATTTTCGGGACGGATTTTCTTCTTTTGACAATCGTCGATCCGATGGTTTTTGGGGCCGTCGTTTTCGCAACTTATCGAACTCAAAAGAATTGGGCTCTAGCAATTCTTTCCTGTATGTCGTCGTCAATTTGTTGCCACTGGGGAATTGCCATGTCAGTATTTTATATGCGGTACATAGGAGATAAGCTTGACTCAATATCTCGGGAAATTGAACATCTTAACGACTTAACGATCTCATATGAATTTACCCACAAAATGGTAACTGAGAGACTTGACAAACTGCAAAAGATGTACAATCTAATTTGGCATCTTCATAGAGTGGTAAATACTCGTTATGAGATTCTAATGGTGTTTTTTGTGTTCCTCAGCATATGCAAACTTACGACTTCTTTGTATTTTCTTTCGTTAAGACTAATTGCAAGGAAATTTCCTTATACATTCGGTAAGCCTCTTTTTGGAACACACATAATTTATTAAAATGTATTTTTTAAGAGTCAATACTTTGCTTGGTTCCATATTTATACACTAATTGGCATATCGGCTTTGCTTCATCGGATTTTTTGTCCAAGGTGATTGACTGGAACATGTATATGAACTACATACTAATTAAAAACTTTAATTTTGAAACGAGGTGGAAAAGGTGTACAGTGCTCTGCAACATCTATTGGTGAATAATTGGCAGTATCCGGAAGTGGTGTCATCAGTAAAATCATTCAAATATCAACTTCTGTCGGCAGATCTAACAACTGACGTTGGCAACCATTTGAAGATTGATTATTCCAATTTAATCTTGGGTGTAATCTTGATCGTTACTTCAAATTTATTTTTATTTTTGTTCTTAAATTGATTCAATAAATACGTAATCAAAGAGAAAGAAGAGCGCAATATGTGTTTGCGTTTTGTTTAAATAGATTGAATAAATGGGAATCATTTCTACAAATGAAACAAGATGGTCACTGTCAACTGTCAAAGTTCAAACGCCCGATTTCTGTAGGAGCTGTCAGGATAGAATGAAATAGAAACCATTAAAAACCTGCTCTGTGAATGTCCGAACCTCCAAACTAACCGATTCCGTCATTTCGGGAACAGGTTTGTTGGGGAACTGGATGATCTAGCACAGGTCTCAATGGCAAACATGAGGAAATTTATAGATAGCACAGGCTGGTTCGTTAATGAGCCGGTCTACGTTAATCGATATCTTTGAATAGCATCGATGCTAACTTTTATTTTTATAGGGGATCACAATGAACAAGTAGGCCCCCGTGTATGCAACAGTTCACGCTGTGCACACCTCTCATAACCTAACCTAACCTAACCTATCGTAAGAAAACCCTTGGTTCAATGATTCTTTTAACCGATCGGAAACCGAGCTGTCAAAATGACAATGACTTAAAGCTGCTGTTCAATTTTACTGCAAGAATATGCGTGTTTTTACCAATACTATCTCAGTAAACTTGAGCAAGCCACCTCATATTTGTTGCTTTGTTTTCTCATTTAATCATATACACAAGGTAACGGTAAAATAAAATTTGCGGTATACGGAGGGTAAAACGTAAGTCAGTTTCTGATCTCCTCTTGTTTCTGCTCTTGTCAGAGCAAATGTAGTCAAACAAAAAGCACAACCCGTCAACTGTATGTACAAAAAAGAACGGACACGCTTTTCAACGGATCATTTCTCTGACAGAATCGGACAGTTTTGCAGTGTTCTAATGAAAAAAGGAGCGACTGCATTTTTGAGTTCCCCAATGCCTCAGGGAGATAGATCAGCTTCAGAATTCCAACAAAACAATTTACTAGAATGTGTTACGTTGCATCTGCATGCTGCTCATCTCCTTATGTGGCATAATGGAATACAAAATTCAAATTCAAGTTTTAGTTCATTTTTTCTCGTTTCCGTTCATTCACGGAAGTCGATCATATTTTATGTGTCTATTTTTATTTTCAAAGCCTTGAATGCAGTCATTCTGCTGTCAAACATACATGACGCATGAACAGAATGTGTCAAAATGTAAATAAACAAATTTATGAAATACGTTGCATGTGGCTACCTCTTATTTGTATAAACATTTTAATTTAAGTATCAACAATGCCTGTTAGTTGTAAATCCAATTGTGGAAAAAATGCTTCACTTAAGGTAAATGTATGGAGCACAAAAATACAATAAGGTCTACTGACACAATTTCCATAGCGTCCCAAAACCGGAGATGCCCTGTGCAAGGAATGCTTTTTTGCTGCCTTCGAAGCTGAAATCCACAATACAATTCAAGACAGTGAACTCTTCAAGAAAGGTGAAAAAGTAGCTGTGGCTGCCAGCGGTGGCAAAGATTCAACTGTTCTAGCTCATGTTCTGAAACTTCTCAACGACCGACACAACTATGGCCTTGAATTGGTACTCCTTTCGATTGACGAAGGCATAACTGGCTATCGAGACGATAGCTTAGAAACAGTCAAACAAAATCGTGATGATTATAAAATGCCTCTGAAAATTCTCTCCTACGAGGAACTCTACGGTTGGACAATGGATCGGATTGTCGGTCAAATTGGCCGATCGAACAATTGCACCTTTTGTGGGGTGTTTCGTCGACAAGCGCTTGATCGAGGAGCGAAACTACTCCAAGTTGATTGCATTGCAACAGGACATAATGCCGATGATATTGCCGAAACTGTGCTGATGAATGTGTTGCGTGGCGATACAGCTAGACTTCGTCGATGTACTGACATCAAAACAGGAGGTGGCGAGGACTCGATACCTCGAGTTAAACCTTTGAAATATGCCTACGAAAAGGAAATTGTAATGTACGCTCACTACAAAAAGCTGGTATACTTTTCCACAGAATGCGTCTTTGCTCCGAATGCATATCGAGGTCATGCTAGGGCTTTCTTAAAAGATTTGGAAAAAATCCGACCATCTGTGATCATGGACATTATTTACTCTGGGGAACAATTGGAATTCAAGGACACTATCAAGAAGCCAGTGAGAGGAACTTGTGAACGTTGTGGATTTGTTTCCTCCCAGCAACCTTGCAAGGCTTGTGTGTTGCTGGAGGGACTCAACCGAGGGCTCCCAAAATTGGGCATCGGCAAGAAGTCGAAGGGCGACAGAATGATTGCGATTCAGGATAGGGAGATTGCATTACGCGAGAAGGCGAATTTGGTGAAAAATGATTTTTAAAGTTTTAAGCCAATGTCTACAATAAAAAGTTTCTATTTCTAACTTAATTCTTTTAATTCACCACCGCTCAGGCCTCGGATGGATTTTGTTCTTCCCTTTCCCGTACAACTTCCCTCTTCACACATCCATCCCAGTAAATTTTTAAAAGAAAGCATATTACATTTTAATATTGTTTTTATTTTTCTTGTTTGTTACAAATTTATTTCAATACGCTGTGCGACTTGCTTGAGGACAATCTCTCCTCTTTTTCTCCTCCAGCTCCGGAAAACTTCAAGCCTGTTAAAAACAAAGAGATGCAAGCTTATAAGACAAATCTATGAACATTGTAAAGATAAGACTTAAAAGAGGAAGACTTCAGATTTAATATAACAGTGGAATCACATTGATTCATATGAGGTGTCAGAAAATAATAGTTTCATCATTGACTTCCCGACTCTTGTATTCGAAGGATCGTCGATGATATTTACCTTTTGAGAGCTTGGGTTTCTTTTGAGACATGTTGAATCAATCTTCAATGGAACAGAGCTGCAAGCACACAAAGAGAAATAAATTACAAGTTTGTTTGAAATATTTCAAATAGGCAAAGGATGTCTTTGGGATCAAAATATAATTCCCGCTAAAAAAAATATGCACCGCAAACACGTGTAGATGAGTTTGGGTTATGCTTGGGCGAGAATCTTTATTCTACGAGCAGGAAAAAGCACTAGCAAAAGTGGATAGATATTCTTTAAACCAGCGACTCATGCTCGAGCTTTTCAAAATAGAGCAGAAAAAACAACTTACCTTAATTTCATCCAGCATAGGATTTTGCCTTCAAGTTGATCTCATTGACTTTCATCTGTAAAAGGGAAAGAAAAATAGCGTCAGATTCAAGTTCATAGGTTATATGGTTGTAGCGAGACCATGCCGATCTGAAGCAAAAAATCACTCAAAATCAGCAAATGGTGTTATGCGGTGTTTTAGCAGAACGTTTGTTCTACGGTTAACATGATGGTTAATTCGTAGTTATATAAAATCTGCAGGCAATTGCACTTGCATTTTACAAGAAAATAAAGTGTACGAGGAAAAATTCAAAGGTAGAAAGTGTAATGTGTTGAAATTCAGAATTTTATAAGAAACTTACATTCGCAATGAAGTTAAGATGGCACTTTAGCTAACTCATATTTTTAACTTGGTTGATTCTTTAAATATTTACTAAATAATTATCGCGAGAAACAAAATACGACTTCCCTCCGAAAACTCATGAAAGCAAATGAAAGAAAAATGGCTTTCTTTCACTAAACCGGATGCACACATTTAAGAAGTTCCGAAAAGAAAATGGTTGAGTTTAGTTTATTCGGAACAAATGTTGATATTTTCCATTTGCTAGCAGATGTCGTATAAAGTTGTACTAAGCTCTGTATCAAAGATTAAATAAGTAACAAGATGGGAAACTGACTTACGTTTCACTCCCTAGATCCCGCAATTTTCATTTTCTTTCATTTTATTTTCTTTCCTTGTACATGATACATGAATAATAAAAAAACAAAAAACTGTGTAAAACACGCATACTTTCACAAAAACTATGGTCCAAACTGTGATAGTGTTGGTAAAACCACGCATACTTTGAAAGAAACTATGGTCCAAACTGTGATAGTATTGGTAAAAACGCTTGTAGGCATTTGTCATTTTGACAGCTTAGTTTCCCATCTCCTTACCTTATATCATCTCTGCTCTGTATTCATTTCCTCCAGAAAAAATATATAATGGTTCTGAGGCTGAGAAAGCCAGTTGTACAATCGAGAGTAAACTCTGAACCACACGTGAACGCAATAACAATTTTTTAAAGAATTTAGGCCGTGTGCGAATTCGACGAATTGTGGTTAAGAATGGATGAATTTTTAACCACTACTGTCATATTTTAACCTTCTCCTGGTCTAAGTTTTGACACATTTTATTCAATGTGAAGTGTCAAAAATTAACCAAACATCAAGTTTTAACCACTTTTTAACCCAATTCGCACACGGCCTTAGTGATAATATGATTGATAGCTGAATTTAATATAGAATTGAAGAAAGCAACCCTATATTAATTTTTTATTCGTTGATCCCTGGTTCAGATTGGACTCCCGATTCTAATTATTGGTTTACAATTTCACGAGTGTAGAAAATGAATGCGGAACCAAGTTTGAACACATTCATTTCTAAAATATAAATTGGCTTCACTGACAGTCACGTTTGTCAAATTTGACAGTACGATTTCAAATCGATTCTGAACACACGTGCAGTTGCCGCTGCTGATTTTAAAACTCCATAAAGTGTAGCACGTTTTTAATAAAATAACTAATCTTTTTAAATAAATAACACTTAATTTAACTTATAAATAATGGGACGCAAAGCCCAATATTCTGAAAAACCCAAAAAGGGTCCAGGCCGTAAGGCTAGAAAACAAAAACCACCAACATTCAACAAGCCTAGTTTTGGTAATTTTTATTTTGGAAGTTATGTTTGTTAAGAAAAAGATAAATGGAATTCCTTATCCATAGCTCCAATGGAGGATACTGACAAGAAATTATCCCATCATCAAAAACAACGATTAGCCAAGCGAGTGGCCAAAAAAGAAGAACAGAAAAAGAAACAACAGCAAAAGAAGTTACAGCCGAAGAAGCAGCAGCACTATGAGAGCGAAAGCGAGGAGGAAGTTGAGTCGGGAGCCGAGGAACAAGATGAATCGATGGAAGAAAGTTCGGCAGATGAAGGTGGAGCT
>CAKKXW010001897.1:0-10742 GCA_920937365.1 Sphaerophoria rueppellii | reverse complement strand
CCATTGTAAGCGCAATTTACAAACTTTTTATTCGTAATTTTAAACATTTGGAGCATGATATAAATTGTACGACTAAATAATTCTGATCTACAAAATTAAAGATCGAGATTTATGATCTCAATATTCTAAAAACAAAGCTCTTGAAGCTAAATGAACGAATTGATCTTAGACAATCGTAGTTTACAAAAATATTTCGTAAATTTGGCTTCTGAATCATAAATGCTTTTTTTGATTGCGATTCAAAAGTGTAGAATCACAAACCAAATGTAAATTTACAACTGGCTGATCGTAAATTACGCTTCTGAATCATAAATACTTTTTTTTTTGCGATTTAAAAGTGTAGAATTACAACTTTTGCGTCGTAATGTCTTCATTTTCCTCTTTTTCGTAAATTACAAACACGAAATCGTTATATTTGAATTCCCAATCCAAGGTGCATAACTAGATTCATTTTTCGTGATTTACCGGTTGTTTTTCTTGATTTGATCTTCGATTTCTTTCTGTGCGCAACGTGAACATTTGATCGATGCGATGGTTGACTTTCCTGGCCTGAAGCCACATTGATAAGGACAAATCAGATTGTTGACGAAAGGCTTCAGACGTTGACATATTACGGCAGAGAGGATGTTGTAGGCGATGTTTAGTAGACTTATTCCTCTATAGTTGGTGCAGTTTAGAGGATCTCCCTTTTTCAGGATCGGGCAAACAATGCTGAGGTTCCATTCATCGGGCATGCATTCCTCTTACCATATCTTGCAGATACGTACGTATGAGTTTTGTTAAGTTTTTTTGTTTTTCTCTTTTTTTTTTAAGATCCTCGAAGTCTCATGTTCATGCTAGCTGCCGGACATTTGTCTCTTTCATTTTTGTATGTTTTTAGCCCGAAATATGCCTATTATTCTTCCAGTCATATCTTCGAGTTCATATAAACTGTTTCCGACAATTCTGGTTACTTTTTCCTTAAGAACTTTAAAACTTAGCTTCGCAGCATTGCTCAATGCGAAGTTTCTTCTAAAAACAATGTCACCAACAAAAACACTCACACATTTACTCCTCAGGTTATAATTCTTTTCGTACCGTCTGTGGGAGTCAGCTAAGGATTTTTTTTTTAAATGAGCCATGTCATGTAAATGTTGCGGAACGAACCTTCAACGACACAAGCCAAGATTTCCGTCTACCCGACCTTGAAGAAGTGAAGATAGCAACGCGGGAGCTGATGGCATCACTGCCGAACTCTTCAAAGCAGCTGGTGATGACTTGGTAAGGAGCATGCACCAACTCATCTGCAGAATATGGTCGGAAGAGAGCATGTCCGATGAATGGAACCGGCATTGTTTGCCCGATCCTGAAGAAAGGAGACCCTTTAAATTGCACCAACTACAGAGGCATCAGTCTCCTAAACATCGCCTATAAGGTCTTTTCTGCAGTACTATGTTAACGCCTGAAGCCGTTTGTGAATAAACTGGTAGTTACATATCAGTGTGGCTTTAGACCAGGAAAGTCCACCATCGATCAAATATTCACATTACGGTAGATCCTGGAAAAAACTCCAGCATTCCAAATCGGCACCAACCATCTTTTTATCGATTTTAAGGCCGCGTATGACAGCATCTATAAAGAAGAACTGTATAAAGCCATGTCCAGTTTTGGCATCCCTACAAAACTCATTCATTTGAGTAGGATGACAATGGAGAATTCGCGCTGCTCCATTGCATTCGGTAACGACTTCACCGACGCCTTTGATGTGAAAAAAGACTTAAGACAAGGTGATGCACTGTCATGCGACTTATTTAACATCATATTGGAATTAATAGTGCAGAACTCCCAGGTCAACACTAGAGGCACTATCTTCGAGAAGTCTGTGCAACTACTCGCGTACGATGATGACATTGATATCATTGGGAGAACGCAGCGTGATATCAACAGTGCTTTTGCGATTATACAACAGACAGACGCTGAAAAATAGGGTTTAGCGGTCAATGAGGGCAAAAAAGTATATGCTGTCATCGAGAAAGGATACCCAACACCAACACGTCTTGGACAATACGTCACGATAGTCGCATATAATTTCGAGATACTTAGGGACTTTGTATACCTTGGCTCCGCTATTAACACGGACAACGACATCAGCGCCGAGATCAGACGAAGAATAACTCTTGATAATCGCTGTTTCTTCGGGCTAAGAAAGCAATTGAGTAGAGCCCTCTCCCGAACAACTAAGGTGCCACTCTATAAGACCCTCGTCGTTCCGTTCTGCTTTATGGCGCAGAAGCATGGACCCTGTCAAAACCGGAAGAGAGCGCCCTAGGCCGGTTCGAGAGAAATGATCTATTGAAGATCTATGGTCCTGTCTGAATAAACGGCTGTTTAGCGACACTGACCTAGCTAAAGGAGTGAAAGTCCAAAGACTCAGATGGCTTGGTCACGTGAAGAGGATGAACACCAATACTCCGGCCCGTTAAGTCTTCGTATCCACCCCAGAGGGTAGGCGCAGTAGAATAAGACCAAGGTTCAGGTGGCAAATTGAAGACGACCTCAAACAACTCGCGTGCGAAACTGGACACAGGTAGCTAGGGACCAAACTGGCTGGAGAGGTTTGTTGGTTGAGGCCCAAGTCCAACCCGGACTGAAGCGCTACCTTAAGTAAGTAGGTAATGTAAATGTTCATTTTAGATGTTTAAGAAACTAGCTTTAATCCAATGTCATTGAGTACCTACTTATATTCAGTCTTCGCAGTCTGAGCAGTGATCAGAGAGAGCAATGTTCTTAGTTCTTCACTGCATATTTGTTAACGGCTTAGTCAGTCGCTTCAATTTCCAAGGACTGAGATAGTTCTATATTGGCCGACAATGCTGCGGAAAGTCATCGCATTGGATCGTGAGAGGAGTAAGTGTAGAGACAGACCTGAAAACACAGGGGGAATTAACAACCCCAATCTACTATAAGTTCGATATTCGATATTAAGCTGTAGGTGCTTGTTTATGAGGCCATAGTCTCACCTAGAACTGGGACTTCAGCCCCATCTTAAGTAAGGATGTAAGTAATTTGGTTAAGTAAAGCTTATGAGTCTAAGTACCTAAATCCGAAATTTTTTCGAAAGTCAACATCAAACACATAATGATCAAATCAAAAAAAAATCTCTTTTGAAATAAAAAACCCACGCTATACTACAAAAGAACATCCTTGATAAAACCTACTATAACAATGTATATATTTGAATATACAGCCATCACCTTCATTTTCATCATCCTCTAATACTTTTGCCTGTAATGCATCGATGCACACTAATGCCAGCCGCCGACAACAACCACAATGATGATGGTGATTATGAGGGAGAAAAGCTATAAAGGACTTCCAATTCTATGTCAAGTTTGGTCGACATGCAATTTTGGCTGAGCACAGAGAATGATCCTTGAATTTACCCATCATGAAGCAATCCAAGCGCAACTGCTTGTCGCCCTAGATTTTACATATTCCATATACACCTTAAACTTGAAAAAAAAAACTATAGTGCTTCCAAACAGATGCTGTTGGTCTTGCTACAATTTGGCTTGGTTCACGTTCGATAAGTCTATTGCTTGCAGTAGTTTGGCTCCTTATTAATTTTGAACTGATTTTATTTTTGAGGAGGGCTCATGGACATTCTTGTAAATCCTTTTGAATTGCTAGTGGTGTTGTTGATGCTTCTGTTTACAGGCATCGCCCACTGATATATTTGAAAATATTTTCCTCATAAAGTATTTTGTTGTTGTTGTGTCGTACATATATAATTTGTATGGTAGAGTGTGTTGGTTTGATGTGACCTACATAAAGTAGAATGCCTTAAATTTTAGAGCAAACAACACTTGTAAACCTTAAATACGAAAAAAGAAAGAAGTAAAAATTGTTTTGGAAGTTTAATGCGGTTACTTATACCTACTTACTTAGGTCCTTAGACCTTATATGTGGGGCATCGCATAGTGCTCGCCATTGTGTTTGATTCCTGGATTTGAGTCACAGCTCTTTCCAATATGAGCTTCTTGGTAGTCTAGGTCTTCTTCCTTCTTTAGTGATTAGATACCACTGCATTGCCTGCGTCCCAATATAGTTTTCGCTTTTTCGAAGTGTGTTTCCGATGCACTGTCACTTTCGACGTCATATAATAGAATCAATAGGTTTCTTACCCGTTCTCCTAAGGAGCTCTGTACATAACGATAGGGCCAGACAATTTCTGGGGATGTTTCGTAGACATGTCTTGATGAACGTTTGCAGCTTCTTTATGACAGCTACTGTTGCTTCCCAGGTTCTGCAACCTTAAAGTAAAACGGATTCGACGTTGGATCAGATAAGGCGTAGCTTGATTCTTGGCTTAGAGAGTTATTCCAACATATAAATATTTCTGAGCATATCGAAAGGAGCCTTTGGGTGATATGAATAAAACAGAGCACCTACTTCAGAGCAGACTCTCAGAGCAGCTGCTCAATAAAAAAAGAACATGCTCCGATCTCGTATGAATAAAATGTTCACCCGAACCAGTGAGCACTTCCTCATAATACAGAGTACGTACTCTCATACTTTAAATCAAATAATCAAATCACATTGTTTATCAATTTTGAATGATTTAAAATCCTCTATGTGAAAGTCTTCATCTCTAATTCGCTTTGCAACGTTGTGTAGGATAAAACAACAGAGTGAGCGTAAGAGAGAGTAAGTAAGAGAGTAAGAGATGGAACTGTCTCAGTTTTGACACGCATTTTATTGTGTAGTATAGGGAATCGTTGCTTAAGTTGCCCAAAACATCTTTCAAAATGAAGGAGTTTTTTTCTGGAGTATCTGGATTTTGATATGGAGTTAAAAGCCAGGGAGTAAGTCCGTATCCTGAATCACCGAGTATGAGGGCACTAGCTGCATTCCATTGCATTATTTTAAATACACGAGAGTTTTTCAAAATTCGTGAATCGTGCACTGATACAGGCCAAGAAAGGTCAACACTTGTAAGTTCTTCCATTTATCGAGCCCTTACCGCCAAATTATCGTAAGCGACACTTCGACAATTCGTTTTTCCTAACTTTGTAAGTATGGGAATGTGGGTGCAATCAATTGTACCTATTGAAGAGGGAAAATTCTATTTTGCCTGCCATTCACTTTTTTCACTGTGTTGTTCTTCAACACTTGTGGGGAATTTGATCCAGGTGCCGGGATCTCCTAGGTATAGTAGGAAAATTCGTATTTTATTGTTGGTCAATGCACCACCTCTTAGACCCAAGAAAATGATTAGCAAGAAAATCAACATTTTCCTTGCTGAAGTGGTATAAAACCCGATAATGATCTTCATATCCTTCCCTTCTTGTTTTATAAAATTTCCGTTTTCGATTGAAAATTGGCATGAGTTCCGCCATTGAAGAAAAAAAAGAAAATTTTTAATGAAAGTGTAGCAAGCAAATAAGCTATCTCACATAATACGGAGCAGCTGCTTCTATTGATGAAGTAACTGCTTCGGTTTATTCATATCATCCATTGGAGCAGGTGCTCAAATTTGAGGAGGTGCTCATCGAACATGGAGATGCTCAATCGTTGAGCACCTTCTTCAGTATTTTATTCATATCAAATGAAGCACCTAATCCGAAAAGCTGAGTTTTGAGCAGGTACTCCTTTTTATTCATATCACTGTTTGTCTTCCCGATTCAGCTGCTGATGTTCGTTTAGCCACCCTCGGTAGAGATGATGGTTTCCCATCACATGTTTGAGTTCTTTGTTGTTGTTGCTAAACTGAACATTCAATTCTTCTAGAACAATTTAAATATATCCGAGCAGCGTGTTGTTGTAAGTGTCTTCTAGCCGACTGTAGACTTTAGATGGATTCTTTCTCCTCATCGGACGCGAGCTCAGTTGGCATAACACTGTAATGGTGACAGGGTTCCCATGAAATCAGATTACTGCTGCGGCGGATTAAACGTTGATGGCGCCATAGACAAGCATCTCATCGGCGCCCCTATATTAAAAATATCTCGCACACAGATCAAAACCGCTTAACGGCCACATCTTAGGAAAACACTGAAATGGGTGCCAACGCAAAAGAAATAAAGTTTAGGTTGCTACATGAGATCGATTAGGTTAGGTTAGGTTAAAGTAGCTGTCATGGATGGTAAAAGACACACTTAGGCCAATTGAATGCCCATTGTGATACCTCATGAATTTAAATAGACTTTCTTCGAAAGCTCATTGAAACCAGTTAGAGTTCCTTACGAAAAGTAAAAGATTAATTGTATTACTATGTTCGAGATCGTTTAAATAATTATAAAAGTATTCCCCTAAGTGAATCATACGTTTATGAGCAAGACCAGGACAGGTGTACATGAGGTGAAGCGTGAAGGACTGTTCCCTCCTCCTTCTCATTCCTGCAGTTTCTGCAGAAATCATTAGAAATACGCCCAGTCACGCGGCGCGTGTTTTCCTATTAGACAGTGTCCAGTAATGACACCAATTAACAAGCTTATAAGCAATCTGCTTAGAGATATCAGGCACCTAGATCTCTTTGAGTCCAAATTCGGCCAAATGTTTCTCGTCGCCTGACAGTTGGTTATGTTATTCCACCTGATGTTAGTTCCCTTCATAGCATCTTATTGTAGCAAAAGTTTGCATGTAGCGATTGGTATACCAACATTAGCCATTTGTGGTTTAATGGATATGGTTGTACCATATTTGGCGGGTTCATCGGCCTTACAGTTTCCTGGAACGTCTCTATATCCCGGCACCCAGTGAAGGTAAATGTTAAACTGTTGTCTCATCTCCATTAGTGACGATCGACAGTTTTGGACCGTAATCGAGTTTGTAGAGACAGAGTCCAGGGATTTTATAGCTGCCTGACTATCTGAGAAAATCTGGATATCAGATGTAGATATCACGTTTTCTCTGAGCCAGAACAGGACCTTCTTTATCGCCAAAAGTTCTGCTTGAAACACGCTACAATGATTTGGAAGGCTTAATGAGAGACTTAGTTTTAGTCGTTCAACCGACCCCATCACTAGTTTTCGATGCATCTTTATACAAGTGGACTGCCTCGCCTTTCAGGAATGTTTTATTTTCCCAGAAGGATCTGGAAGGTGTACAAGTTTGAAATTTTCTATCGAACTGTAGTTGGGGAATGGTGTAGTCCGTGTGCTCTGGAATTGATTCTAGATAATTATGAATAACAGAGTGGCCAATGTTATTGTTAGTCCACGGTGAAGAGGCATTCAGGCGAATAGCAGAACTTGCAGCTATTTATTTGTCTAGTGCCGCAGTTCGGGTCGTACGAATTGATCCGCTTTTACTTAGGCATGCTGAGCATTGGATCTAAGCTTACTTAGCTTATCGCAGTTCATTTTGACGTCCAAGGCAGTCCATCATACTGTCACACCATAAAGAAGAATCGGTCTGATTACCGATGTGTATAGCCGGTGAGTGATTCTGGATTGCAGACCCCGGCCTTCTTGCAGATGAAAAGAGCATCCGTAGATTTTCTTATTCTTTCGTGTATGTTGCTCTTCCAATTCAGTTATAGATATTTAGTTTCCTCTGAAAACTTTAATTGGATACCGTTTATTGAAGGAGGATCGATGTGTGGAATTTTATTTTTCCTAGTGAACAGGACTAAATTGGTTTTGTGTGAGTTAACGCTTAAACCACTCCAGATTCCAGAGTAGAGGGAAGAGAACACCGCCTTGCGGCATACCTCTGCTGTAGTTCTGAGTTTATTATTCTGCTTGTTAGCATTGTATGAATAAACTCACCAAGCGAATTCTCAACATTCAGAGATGACAATACAGATGTGATAGCAGATGTGTCCACGTTGCTAAAAGCGCCTTCTATATCAAGAAATGCAACCATAGTATACTCTTTATGATGGAGGGAGTATTCGAAAGTGCGTACTAAAGTGTGTAGCACCTTTTCAACCAATTTTCCCTTACAGTAGGCATGTTGAGACATAGACATGAGTCTTGTGTCAATGTTTGCTCTGAGGTGTATATCAACCAGTGTTTCTAATGTCTTGAGAAGGAACGATGATACACTTATGGATCTGAGATGTTTAGGATTAATGAGTTCGATTAATATTGTCCGAAAGATCATACGATTTCGATTTGAAATATTTTGATTAATGATGTGCCGAACCGTAAATTACTTCAACCAAGTTTACTCGAATTGTTTTTAATGCAAATCGACTTGCAGCTATACGATTTTAAGGTTTGTGAAAAATAAAACGATTGTTGATCTAAGAAAGATAATAGGTCCGTTCCACACTCAGTTTGAAACTGCCGAATTTAGTAATATTTGGTTATTTTTGGCCAGACAGAGTCTGTTCCCAACTTTAAAAATTATGTAGAAGAGAGCGCTCACGAGAGAGTAAAAAATTTGCCCACCCTGACAATTTAGCCCAGAAATATGAGTTCTGTCAAATGAGAATTTGACAGACTTCAAACAGAAAAAAAAATCAAGTTTTGTAAATTTTTTCTTGAATTTGGTTTCTTGTAAATTTTCTCTCTGAGAGAGTTTTCTCCCCACTCCTCAGAATTTGACAGATTGCCTAATTTAGTGCACAAAAAGTCTGAAACAGATTTGTGACTATCAAGTTGTTAATATTTTATTTTACTTCTCTTGGTTGTTATGAAAATACGACTGATATAATAATGGCAATCAAGATATCTTTTCGCAGCAGATTTTACTTTCGTAAACATTTCCTTATGTTATTTCAGTTTTTTCGTGTTTCTCCTTCAACGATTGAATGTCCTACAGTCTGTTTTCCCATACAAGAACCATGTCAAGTTTCTAGGACATGGTTTCAAAAATAAATGGACTGAAATTGCTGAAAGAAGTGGCAACTCTAACTGAGGAATGATTTTTGGCGGTATTGTTAGAATTGCAACCCTCCTACATACATTAAGCCTCTTGCATATAACAAACAACATGCATGTAAAATCGAGTGTCGTCTTCTAGATGACTGGCCAAAAAAAACTTAAAAGTTTAGTTGGCAGCTTATGCACAATCGATGATAATATTTTTGTCTGGAGGTCGCATGGTAACCGTAGGGCTATAAATATTTTTATGAAATAAAAATACATACAAATATGAGTTTTGCATTGGTTGTTGTAGCTATTTAATTTTGAATGAAAAATAAAACAACTTTTCGTCGTCCAAAAAAGAGGAACGGGATCAATGTCAATCATTGATATGAATAAATAGTAAGGAATTACATTATTTCTTTTAAGCTCCATGTTTATTGTTAATTGGGGTAAATTTTCAACATTGCTTCGTTCAAACATCAAAAGCAATCACATTGAGTCCTTAAATAAAGAATTGTATACAATTGTTTTCAAGTTACACATATATACAAGCTCACCTTTGCTTAACTTAACTTCACATTAAACTTGAATCAAATTGAAATAAATAGAGTGGCGCGACAGCTCTTGAAGAGCCAAGGCCTAAGTGGCTTACTCTCACCTACAATTCTCTAGGTGCGCGTGAAGAATTGAGGGGACAATTCTACAATCTACAATTTAACACCGATTCCGAACGGCAAAGTTGAGAAGCACTTTTTCATGACAGATGACACTCTTGGAAGTTTTTGTCAGTTCTTCGCAAGAGGCAATGCCCGTGAAAGATGAAATAAAAACTTTATGGACACGCGTAGGACTCGAACCCACGACGCACGATCTGCTTAGCAGCCAACGCACCTAACCACTAAGTTACGGACACTACAAAGTACAAACTAAACTAATTTATACTTATTTCAACTTCACTTCACTTCACTTTACTTTACTTAACCTCCACTTCAGTTCCAATTCAGTTCCACCCAGGGGTGGATCCAGAGACTCTTGTTAGGGGGGGCGACGCTGAAAATGTTGATTTAATAGACAAAGACCGTCGCTTAGTGGTTAGGTGCGTTGGCTGCTAAGCAGAACATGCGTCGTGAGTTCGAGTCCTTCTCGTGCCCATAAAGTTTTTATTTCATTTCGCCACTCTATTTTTATTAATGTGTAACTCTAGAACATTTTTGGAGGAAGAAAACCAAGCTTTTAACCATGACAATGCTTCCTACGTTAATTCAGTAGGCCAGTTCCAACTAAAAATATGTAACTGAGATCTCAATGTCACTTTGACTGAGCCAAAATCATTTGGAAGAACATAATTCTCAGTTCTCATTGAGATAAAGTTGTTCTGCATATGTCAGTCACGTCAAAAAAGCTGAGTGAGAAATCGAATCCAAAATAATTTCATCTCAAAGATTCCAGAAAAAAATCTCAGCTGAAATTTTTTGTTCCACTTATAAAATCTCTGAGACCTCTGAGATCTCAGTGAGATAGTGTTAGGTGGAACTGGCGTTATGAATTGAAATTGATTTTATTAGCCGTGTTTTATTGGGAACTCAGCTTAGCTTAGCAATAGGAATTCTAATAAAACGCTTTACTCAGCTTTGAACTGAGTTTCTACTTTATATTTAAAAGTTGTTACCCCTGCAATCAAGAACTGTCAAAACCTGTCAGAGAAAAAAAATTCTACATAAAATAGGAAAACCTTTGTCTCATTGTGTGTCCAACATGTATATCTATAATCAACACAAAATATATGAATTATTGAACATTTCTACGCATTGTAAATAATTGTTGCTTGCCTTTTTGCCATTTCAATTTGTATCTGATAAGATATGGAAAACACAAATATTTCTTTTTTGATTTGATTAATTTCAACACAAAAAACTTCGCAATCAAAACAAATGTCATGGTGAT
>CAKKXW010001895.1:0-10752 GCA_920937365.1 Sphaerophoria rueppellii | reverse complement strand
CCTAAATTCTCATCTTATCTCTCTTTTGAGCCATTTACAGTCAAATTTCATCAGCGGATGTCAATGATTTTGACGGATTAAAAACCATATTTTCATAGATTGATTTTCGGGGCAATCCGGTAACATTTACTTACTTCGGTAACATTTACTTACTAACTTACTTATCCGGCTCAAAATCAATGAGGGATCCCAGCCTGATATATTGCAGCCTTCCATAGTGATCGGTCCCTCGCATGCACTCTTCAGTCGCCGAAACCAAGCGCTCTGGCATCCGCAGTCACTTGGTCTCTGTACCGTACCGTAGGTTCGGTCTCCCTTGCCGTCTTCAACCTGGGGGCTGGGATGAGAAGACTTTTTTGGCTGGAGCAGTGTCGTCTATTCCCTCGATGTGGCCGAGCCAATGTAGTCGTCTTTTCTTGACCTTCTCTACTACAACCACATCTGGGCACAGCTCTTACAGTTCTCGGTTGAACCTTCTTCTCCATTCGCCATCGTCACATACGGGATCGAAAATCCGTCGAAGAATTTTTCTCTCGAAAGTGCCCACTATCAATTCCCCTTTTGAACTTATCGTCCACCGCTTGGCGCTGTAGAGTAGGGTAAAATCAAAGTTTTGTATTGCAGACACTTTGTCTATCGAGTGATTAGTTTTGAACCCAGTTTTTTTAGCCAAACCGAAGCCAGCAGTTCGCTATATTGTAATTCTTCTTCGGACCTCCAAAGGTAGGTGAACTCCTTGATTTGCTCGAAATTGCTGCTACCAACAGTGAGGTTCTGTATTAGGAGGTGGACAGATGTTCTTTGTTTGTTGATAGCATGTACTTTGTTTAACGAGTTTAACCTGTTCTTCAATCGCTGTGAAGGCCTCAAGCACAGCTCTCTTGAATCGAACGATGATGTCAATGCCGTCCGCATAGCCTAGAAGCTGGGTGGATTTGTTGAAGATAGTGTTTTCCATGTTCACATCGGCCTTGCGCATTATCTGCTTCAGGTGTTGAAAAAGTCATAAAGGGTTTTCCAATAAGAGGTGTTATTTTGTTATTCAGAGAAAAATGGCCTTTTTTTGAGATAGATGATCAAATGTTTATTTCATTATAAAGAGGAAGGTATGCCGTTAATAATGGAACACAACATGAGCCAAATGGCCGCCATGACCACGCTTACAGGACCATATCTTTTTCATGAAATTTTCCGTAACCAAATCGCAAAGTGGCTGTCCTATGTCCTCGATAGCCTCACGAATTCCATCTTTGAGGTCTTGAATCGACGCTGGGCTGTTGGTGTGGACATTATCTTTCACGTTGCCCAAAAGGAAGAAGTCGCAAGGTGTTAAATCACAAGATCTTGGTGGCCAATTTTGATCACCTCTTCGAGAGATAACACGGTCCGGAAACTTTTCCCGTAAAAGATGTGTGGTTTAATTGCTTATGTGGCACGTAGCGCCGTCTTGTTTAAAGTAAACGTAATTTCAATGCGTTGTTGAAGCGTGTTTCCTTCCATTTTTATTAATGGCGTTGTTTCTCCTTGTCAAATGTCAAAAAATTACAGCTTCAAAAGTGACAGCTACCGAAATATCGGGCTGTTCGAAATAAAACATCTTATTGGAAAACCCTTTATGTCAGCGCATCTCCTTGTCTAAACCCTGCGCATGTTTGAAACAACTCGGATGAGCTGTTACCTATTTGCGCACTGCACTGCGTATTGTTAAGCGTCATCCGGTACAGCTGGATCAGTTAGTTCAGGATCCCGAAGTCAGACATCGCCATCATAAGGTCTTTGCGGTGGATGCTATCATATCCGTTAATATTTAGAACGAGCTATCCCTCTGACAACCTACATTCTCACCATATTTCTCTATTGAGCCATTTACTGTCAAATTTCATCAGCGGGTGGCAAAGAATTTGTTGGATTAAAAACCACTTGGTAAGCCTTGACGTGGCGGAGCGGCTTACGGTAACTACTTCTATGAAGCTTAGAGCTATGCGATCGCGAAACTTGATTTCGCAGAAGGGCCCCATGAGCTACTTCGACTTATTTGAAGCCCAGGCCGTAAAAGGAGCGTTTTTTTCCGGCTCTTGTACTTGGAGTCACATCAAGTGCCTGGTACTCCAGGTTGGGGGTTGTGCGTCGACCACGTAGAAAAGAATCGAGTTGCGAAGCAACAATAGATCTCGCAAACGGACGGATACACTGATGACGACCCAAGCAAATGTATAAAGGAAATCGAATTTCAGATATGCACGTGAAATGTTAGGTCACTTGATAGACCGCGTGCTGCCGAACAGTTAGCGGAGACCCGCAACTGCTACAAAGCAGATATTACCGCTATCCAGGAAATGCGATGGGATGGACCGGGCAAAAGGAGGATGAAAAACTGTGACATCTACTATGGTAATTGTTACCAAGAGCAACAACAGCGACTATTTGGATGCGGAATCGTCGTGGGAAGTAGACTTAGGCATAAAGTCTTAAGCTTCAAATGCGTGAGCGAACGCATCACGACAATCCGAATCAAGGCTGAATTCGGCAACATTAGCCTAAGAGAAAAAGGACGACCCCAACGACGAGTTCTACGAGCTCCTTGACAAAACGTACGAGCAACGTCCAAGCTATGTCATTAAAATTGTCCTCGGCGATCTTAACGTAAAGCTGGGAATAGAGGACATCTTTGGTGGAACTTCCGATAACGGATTCAGGCTGATCGATTTTGCTGCGGGGCGAAATTTTTATCTCAGCATCCGTAAAGGTACATGGAGAACTCCTGATCAATCAATCGACAACCAGATTGATCACATTGCGATCGACGGAAGGCGCTTGTCCAGCATTTTAGATGTTCGAACATTCCGAGGAGCTAACATCGACTCGGACTACTACATCGTCATAGTGGCCAAAAAAAGGAAATGCTGCACGAAAATTCGACGTCGGAAGGCTACAATCGCAAAAGGTCGCCAGATCTGTCTCTCATCGCGTGTCAAGTAACCTCTTAAGAATTCCTATGCCGCCAACATCAAGTATTGACGACCAGTGACAACATTGCCAGAAAACAGTTAGAGATGCCGCGCCTAATGTGCTGGGTTTCACACAGCCACCAAAACGAAACCCCTGGTTTGACGAAGAATGCAGGCAGGCCCATGCAGCCAAGCAGGAGGCTTACAAAGCGGTGCTGCACAGAAGGACAAGAGCTGCTCGTGAGCTCTACGAGCGAAAGAGGAGAGAGGAACGCCGGTTTCTCAGGAGAAAAAAGAGAAAACATGAGAAGCATCAGATCGAGGATGTTGAGAGAGCCAATAGCAGGAATGAAGTTCGGAGGTTTTATCGAAAGGTTAAACAGCTGGCTCAAGGTCATCGAGCAAGAACCGATGCCTGCAGAGATAAACAAGGGAACATAATAGTAGAATCGCAGTCAATGCTGGGTATTTGGAAAGACCACGTCTGTAGACTGTATAACGGCGACGACGAACAAAACTCCGCCGTCAGGAGCCTTTCATCGGACATGACGATAGCCAATAATTCCGTGAACCCGACCTAAAAGAAGTGAAAACCGCAGTATCATGGCTGAAATCCAACAAAGCCGCTAGCAGAAAACGGTCAAAAAGCAAAAAAATTCCTCGGCAAATCTTTCTCTTCGAATGGAATAAAAATTTCATTTGATCCCCAAATAATGATTTCAATCTCAATCCCAGCGGATAAAATGACAGCTCTCACACCTCAATCTAATAAATGGTGTTAACACGACTTTCAACAAAACAATCGCCTTTCTCAAAAATTCCCATCAAAATACCATCAGTAAGTTAGGATTTCATTTATTCTCAAACCTGACAGATCATTTACACTCAAAAAGTAAACACAACACCCAGCTGGAACCACCCATGGATCATTCAAAGAATACGCTTCAAGACGTTTGCATCAAAAAAGACCAAAAAAAGTTGGAAATGTTTCCATCAATTAAATTATTGACAGTCGATCATAAATTGTCGATGATTAAGTTTTGAACATAAATCTCCTCTCTCTCTCTCCAGTTGGATGTGTGATGAGTCTGATTTAGAAACGATGAGTTCCTGAAATTCAACCTCTCCAAAAGACCTTTCGAATCAATGAGGTCTAGAGTGGATTTGAGAAAGAACAGAACAGGAAACAGGAAGCCCATACATTCGAAATGAATGCGCGAGTTCCAAAATTCGTGTTCGAAAGCATAAATCAAGCGAACTTCCACTCTCTACGTTTCCATATTCCCAGAACGACCGCACACATTAAATTCAATTAATAAACCATCGCGAGAGACGCGAGGATATTGTGGCTGGCTGGTGTGAATTGTGATTAATAGCTGGCAATAAAACCTCATTTCGTCTGACAAATATTCTCAATCACCTGCCCATAAATCAGCGTGGCCTGTCAAGATTCACACAATAACAAGGCCTGGTTTGGTTCGTTGGGCACATCGAGCCATGATGGTGGGGCCAAAAAGGAATAAAAACAGTGGAGCAATCCTCTCCAACGACTGACATGATCGTAAACTTGCCGCGTTTGACGTCTGTCCGTTTGAGGTAAAATCCATAATTTGGCCATCATATGTTTACGTGAGGGGAATTTCAATTAAATTCCAGGCGTTAGAGAGATTGATTGAAGCCAAAGGAAGGCCCCCAAAGGGGCGAGATGTCGAAGCACAAACACGAATCACGAAACCACCAACCAAGTTGCTGCATTATCGTGCACTAATTGATGCTAATTACACAGTTGCCGTGTAATTGTGATGTATCACGATAACGTTGCTTTGCGTCGCGTTGCGCCCGTCGCGTCGTCGTCATCGCTGTTCATAGCTTTGTAAGAACTTGTTGGTGGTTTTGTACTTACGTGTGGCAAAAGTTATGACTCGATAGTTATGTTCGGCTTGAGGAGTGGAACCTCTCTGGCAATGGCCACACAGGAATACAAGGCGATGTGTGTTAATAGTTAATAATTTTTAGTTGAATCGTTAATCATTCAATTTTCATGTCTCTTTGGTTGAACAGCGGGGGAGCTGGAGAATGTGTGTGTTCAGGCGAAGAACACAAAAAAAAGTTCTCATGGCATCCTCAGTCGGTGGTAATGCTTTCTTTTGAGGATGAACAGGTAAGGGCATTGGTTAGGTGTAAGACAAGCTAAATGCACACTTTACTTTGCTGACGCGTAGAGATTTGCTTGCAAAGCTGGATTTGAATTGGAGACATAGCGTCACCTCAGGCGATGATTGTTAGAATAATCTTCATAGGGTAGCTCCACAGAATTAAGGTTTTCAGTGACGAAAGTGAGTGTTTACACTTTTTAAGGTTTTTACGCCAGCTCTTTTGTTTTGTGACTTTGGTTTCTGATAAGAAGTAAGAGGGTCGCCTTATAAGTTATAATAATAAGTTTGCCCTAGATCTACATAGTAGGCCTCAGTGGCTATGAAGACCTTCTTATTCTGCCCGGCTAGAGTGACTTTTTCAAATAAAAAAAAAGAAGTCGCACGGGAACAAATTTGGAGAATACACTTTTCTTCAATTTGGCGCCGAAGCGGCTAAATAACTCGACATTTCAAGGCCCTGTAAAACGATTTGTACTTTTCCAGCCGATGTGGAAAACACTTCGTCAATCCCCGAAAATTGGGGCCATCACCTTTGCACCCGCTGGGGCTGTTTTCGCCCTCTTCCAAGCAGGTTCAATGGCTGAAGCCCACTCTCTGAGTGTAGTGTGATGCACGATGCTCTTGCGATACTGGCACCATCGGGCAGTGAGCATAAGAAGTTATCGGACCACCCTGGTGTACAGAAAATTTATTAACAAAAAGTCTAATTCTTTTTAGTTTTTCAATTCAAATGAATGAAAAAGCCTAAATTCGAGATATTACCCTATTTTTTCGAAACACTGCTTCAACTTTGTTAGTCCTGCCCCCTACAGTGATCGGCGCAGAAGCACTTGCACACGTCAGTGCCCAGCATCGGCAGCAAGACATTATCAACGCTCGATTCTCTCTCGAAGCCTATAAACCAAACAACCTGCCAAAAGACCACACACTAAAAAATTCGCCCCAGCCTATCCCCAACCCAACAAACACACAACACCACCAGCTCGCAGTGTCGTCAGCGATACTCTTGTCAGGCAACAAATCTTCTGGTGTTAATTCGTGTTCATCCAGCACCAAAACGCAAGTTCGCCAAGTTGCTATAGGGATCAGGATTGGGATTCAGGAATTCAAGGGATCTGATGGTCAACATCGTCACCATCGTCATCGTCTTAAGCTAAGCCATTGCACCACACACACACACTCACATCGTTTTAGTTTTATTTATTGACACCCGATGCGCGCCACGAAAGAAGTTAACATTTGATTTATGTCCTCGTAATTGTTGGTTTTCGGTTAACAATTTGCAGCAATTTGCCGTCGCGAAATTCAATAACAAAAAAACCATCCCATCCAAGTTAGAGTTATGCACCTTAATAAATTAAAAGCAAAAAAAAAAAAAACCAGAGCTCACCGGCAAGATTACAAAATTTATTATGTTTCATTGGAGTGTCAATAAATTTCAATAAAAAACGTGTTCGACGCGTTAAATTGATTTAAATGGCTCGTGAGCGAAGCAAATAATTTGCAGTTCCTTTTTACGATTTTACCCGAGCCCGCAATAGTGTCAAAAGCGAACGTATTTCCTTGTACTGTCCCATCCGGCTGGCCGGCCGTTTGAAGAGTTAAAGCTCTTGCATAACTTATTGCCGGCAATTACAGACACTTTTGCGAACGAGTGCGCGAAAATTGCTGCCGTAATTATGAGAAATATTAAATCGAGACTTGGAAGTGGGAACTAGTATTAGAATTACTAACATTATGTCGTGACTTGTGGGGTAGTTTATAAGTTCGTGTTTTCTGAAAGAGTTCATGATTATCTCGGTGTGATAAATAAAGTCGATGTAGATGCTTAATCGATTAACATAATTTACTGCCAAATTTGACACATGAATGTTGGACGTCAGTTAAAAAATTCCATAAACAAAATTCGACTGAAACGGCCGCTTTTAACGTTCAATGTTGGCTCTGATCTCTTCTTACGTACGTCGTTTGCTTTTGTTGACATAAACCAATGACTAAACGTTGCCCCAACGAAAATAGCCAAGAGGCTTTAAATCGCACGATAACTCGCTTGTCGCTCATCTAACTTTTTTGTCAGTAAATCGATTCTAAGGTGCACTGTGTGTCTTGTGGCACCATCCTGTTGTCACACCACACAAGTCGGCAAAGTCCATATTTTTCAATTCGAGGCAAATTGAATAGTGTATCATGTCGCAATAACGCTGGCCAATCATTTACTTACTAACTGGCGCTGTAGTCCGTGTGGACTTGGGCCTCAAGCAACAGTCTCCGCCAGCCTGCTCGCTCACTAGCTAGCTGTCTCTAGTTTTGCACTCCAAGTTGATTGAGGTTCTCTTCCACTTGTGTGCACCACCTGAGTCGCGGTATTCCTCTACTTCTATGTACCTCAGGAATAGTGTCGACGGGCCGGAGCATGGTGTCCATCCCCTCTTAATAACTGAGCGCTCTGAGTTTCTAGACCTTGAACCTACTGGTTAGGTCCATGTCGATGTACAACCAGTTAAGTTCGCTGTTGAATCTTCTTCTCCAATCCCCATCAATGCAGACGGGGCCGAAGATGACCCCAATAACTTTCCTCTCGAAACAACTTTAGTCACATTCATCCGATTTTGTCAAGGGCCATGCTTTTGCACCATTCAGCAGGATTGGGATGATGAGGGTGTTATACAGTTTTTCTTAGTTGCTCGAGAGGACTTTTGCACTCAATTCTACCTCTCTCTTCTACCTCGAAGTTGTATGCGTCTATCGTGACGTTCTGTCCGAGCCGTCGGTGTTGGGTGTTCTTCCTCGAAGACAGCATACACTTCATTTTTCCCTCATTGTTTTTCCTATTATATCAATATCATCGGCGTACACGAGAAGTTTAACAGACTTTTGGAAGATATTGCCTTTGGTGTTGACGGTGGAGTTTCGCGCCATCTTCTCAAGAACGATGTTAAAGAAATCACATGCATCGCCTTGTCTGCATCCTTTTTTGACATGGAAAGATTTCGTAAGCTCGTTGCCAACCTTGATGGCTCAGCGTGAGTTCTCAATTGCCATTGTGCATAAGCGAACGAGCTTGGCAGGGAGGCCAAGACTAGAGATAGCTTTATACAGTTCGTCTCTGTAGATGCTGTCATACGCGGTCTTAAAATCGATGAAAAGGCGGTGGGTATCGATTAGGAGTTTATAGTTTTTTTTCCAGGATCTGCCGCAAAGTGAAAATATGGTCGATGGTTGATTTTCCTGGTCTGGAGCCACATTGATAAGGACCAATCAGATTGTTTATGAAACGTTAAAGTCCTCAGACGTTAACATCTTACGACAGAGAAGATCTTGTGTAGGCGATGTTAAGTAGGCTGATTCCTGTGTAGTTGACATATCATACAGATGAATTGGTGCATGCTTTTATCTAGATCGTTTGATCGTTGTTCCTTGCTGCTTTGAACAGTTCTGCAGCTAGACCATCTGCTCCAGCGGCTTTTTGCGGGAATTTCAGCAGTGATATTGCCGTTTTTACTTCTTCTATAGGTCGGGTTCACCGAATTGTTGGCTATCATCGTGTCCGATGAATGGCTCCTACCTGATTTCGGGACTTTACTCGTCATCACCGTTATACAGTCTACAGACACAGAAGTGGTCTTTTCTAATACCCAGCATCGACTGCGATTCTACTATGATGTTCCCTTGTTAATCTCTGCCAGGCATCGGTTCTTGCTCGACGAGCCTGAGCCAGCTGGTTTACCTTCCGGTAAAACCACCGAACTTCATTCCTGCTGTTGGCTCTCTCAACGTCCTCCATCTGACGCTTCTCATGCTCTCTCTTTTTCTCCTGAGAAGCCAGCGGCGTTCCTCTCTCCTCTTTTATTCGTAGAGCTCAGGAGCAGCTCTTGTCCTTCTATGCAGCGCCACTTTGTATGCCTCCTGCTTGGCTGCATGGGCCTGCTTGCATTCTTCGCCAAACCAGGGGTTTCGTTTTGGTGGCTGTGTGAAACCCCGCATATTAGAGGCGGCATCTGTATCTGCTTTCTGGCAATGTTGCCACTGGTCTTCGATACTTGATGTTGGGGGCATAGGAATCCCGTAGAGGTTACTTGACACGCGATGAGAAACAGATCTGGCAACCTCTTGCGATTGTAGCCGTCCGACGTCGAATTTTCGTGCAGCATTTCCTTGTTTTGGCCGTTGTCGGGATACTCGTACCTTGGCTACGACGAGGTAGTGGTCCGAGTCGATGTTAGCTCCTCGGAAAGTTCGAACATCTAAAATGCTGGACAAGTGCCTTCCATCGATCGCAATGTGATCAATCTGGTTGACGGTTGATTGATCAGGAGATATCCATGTACCTTCATGGATGTTGAGATATGGGAACCAGGTGCTTGCTACCTCAACATTTCGCCCCGCAGCAAAATCGATCAGCCGGAATCCGTTAAGGCTGTGCTTTCCGACTGTTCCACCAAAGATATCCTCTTTTCCCAGCTTTGCGTTAAAATCGCCGAGAACAATTTTATTGTCATAACTAGGACATTGCTCGTACGTTTTGTCAAGGAGCTCGTAGAACTCGTCTTTGGTGTCGTCCTTTTTCTCTTCAGTGGGGGCATGGGCGCATATTAGGCTAATGTTGCCGAATTTAGCCTTGATTTGGATTATCGTGATGCGTTCGCTTACACATTTGAAGCTCAAGACTTTTTGCCTGAGTCTGCTTCCCACGACGAAACAGCATCCAAACAGCCGCTGTTATTACCCTCGGTAACAATTACCATCTTCCACTTGCCCGTCCATCCCATTGCATTTCCTGGATAGCGATAATGTCTGCTTTGTAGTAGTTGAGGGTCTCCGCTAGTTGTTCGGCAGCACGCGGGCTATAAATGGACCTAATATTCCATTTGCATATCCGAAATTCGTTGTCCATACAATATTTGCTTAGACCGTTCATCAGTGTATTCGTCCGTTTCCGAGGTTTGTTGTTGCTTCGCAACTAAATGCGTTTCTACGTAGTCGTTAAGTCACTCTGACGTACAACCTCCAACCTGGAGTACCCAGGCATTTGATGTGACTCCGAGTGCAAGGCCTAACTAGAACTAAAGACGGAACCGCTGATTCCTAAAACGAAATTCTTTCGCTGCCGTAGTTAGTTGGAAGTGCCTTGGTGGGAACAATCCTTCATTTAAAGGTAACTGTAGCAACAGACTACTAAAAAAAAATAGTCAAGAGGCTTTAATTTGTACGAAAACACGCATGTCTCGCATATCACCACCCTGTTGAAGCCGAAGCCATATGCCCTCCAAAGTCTAGATCTTCCAATTCAGGCCAATTTAAATCGGTAATCATGTCGCCATAATGCTTGTCATTCACAATAACGTGTAACATTACACAGCATATCTCTATTACAAAAGCCGATATTAAGAAAAAAGGTTTTTACCCCAAATCTTTCGTTTCATATTATACGACATGCTCAGTTTTACAGTTTAAAGTATCTGCCGAAGTTTTATTTACACACAAATAGATACACAGTCGTGAAGGAATCAGCAAAACCCATTTCGCTTGCTGCCACATTCGATATATGGCTGAAAGTGTTGCAACCAAAACTTAATTTATCAAATGACCTCGAGCATTGTTTACTAAATTGCCACACTCCATCATAACCTTCTCTTGTTCCATTCTAC
>CAKKXW010001894.1:0-10754 GCA_920937365.1 Sphaerophoria rueppellii | reverse complement strand
ACCAGTGTTCCACTTTCTTAATGTTTTATGTTGATTTTGTAATGTTTTTTTGTCTATATTTTATGTTAATTATTTATGTGTGTTGTGTTATTTGTTTTAGTTTCGTTATGTGCTTACTAACAAGTAACACCACACTAAGTGATGAGCCAGTGGTATAACACAGTCCTGTGTTGGCAAACCATTGGTCGTAAGATGGTGCTTGCTATAAGCCTATACGACCAATTCTGATAGTGTGTAAAAAAAAAAAAAAAAAAAAGTCCAAGTTCTTCATGGAAACGCTTTTGAATATCCTGCTTCCTCTTTTTTTCTAACTCTTTGATTCCAATAGAGCTATCCTCTCCTTCCTTAGCAATCGTATAGCTAAGTTTCAAAATGAATTCCATGCACCTAATTCTATGCAATGCAATGGAGAAATCCCATACTCGTAGTTATGTTCGTCCGTAATATCTCCTTCATCCTGTGCATTAAACTTCTTTTGAGTTTTTTTGCAAATAGGACATGACCGTGTTGATCTATTTTCCGTTAGTTCATTTAAAACATTCCCATCAATCATAGTTAAAAAGAACTCGTGTTTAACTATTAATGTAACTTCTTCATTCACTTTATAAGCTGTTGGTTGAATATTTAATATTTGATTCCGGATATCGTTGACTGTCATATTTATAAGATCGCCAGTTTCCGTAGAATATTGAAATTGAATAGGTCAAAAGAAATGAACTGATGATGGGCGAGGGTTTCTCCAAATTTCACCATTTGGGCAATTTAACCTGAGTGGAACAACTGATGCCATAAACATGTTTTCGTCCGATTCATTTCCTGTTGAGGTAATTCTTTGCTTGTACGCACTTTGGTAAGATGATCCATCGCAACCCCATTTGCTCCTTAATGTAAGATCTGTTGGTAGTTCAAGAAGCTGATTCTCGGTTTTGGTTTGTAACAATCTCTTTGCTGTATGATCCATGATGTCCTGAAATACTTCCGTGATTTCCAAATTTTTGGGAACTGCCTCCTTTTTTGCCAATGTAATGTTATTGTAGGAAGGCAAAATATCTACATTGTGCTTTCGCAATGATGTCCGCAAGATCTTATATTTTTTTTTCAATAGACCTAAATCAATAAACAATACCAATGCATTTTAATTGGTAAATTTTACTGGATCACTTTGGGGGGGGGGGGGGGGTATTCCTTCTTTTATTCTTTGTACTCGAATTGGACTTGCAGCTGATAGTGCTTTGACAACAAAAAACTTTGTATTTTCATTTTCCTGACGGTATCTCCATTCTAAAGTTTGAGAAAGATTTTCGGTTGTTATCTCTTCTGTGACATGCAATAACTTTTGCCTTTTCGTATACGCTGCACATTCTTCAAATTGCATCTTTGGTCTCCCTCTTGATCCACTTGATGATCTCGGAAGGTCATCATTGTTTTTTTTATTATTTTTTTAGAAATAGGTAATCCCCAAACCATAATTTTTTTTATCTATTTCACTCATTGCACTTATTTAAATACCTAAATTAAGTCATGCAAATCAAAAATAAAGGTTGCGACAAAAAAATTAATTATATTCTTTTCGTATAAAAAAAAGTAAAAAAAATGAATAATCACTGACTTGAACCAATTAAATTGCCATAACTCGGCTTTATGCAACTTTACGCAGCTGAGTTTTTGAGGACATGTTAAGGAATATGTGGGCATTCATCCCTCAATTCCAGTTTGGTTTGACGGGTTTTGACACTCTAAGTTAATTGAGGTATTCTTCTATTTGTGAACGCCACTTGAGTCGCGGTCTTTCTTTCTTCTCTTATTCAACGTCCCTCGGGAAGAGTGTCGACGGCTTTCCGAGCTAGAGCGTTCGTGTCGATCTACTCTAAATAAGCGAAACAACTGAGTCTCTGGACCTTGACCCTACTGGCTAGGTCCATGTCGTTGTTCAATCCGTAAAGTTCACTGTTGAATCTTCTTCGCCATTCCCCATCAATGCACACGATGCCAAAGATTACACGAAGAACTTTTCTCTCGAAACAGCCTAAGGCACTTTCATCCGATTTTGTCAAGGTCTATGCTTCTGCACCATACAGCAGGACTGGGATGATTCAATTGCTTTCTAAGCCCAGGGAAACAGCGATTAGCAAGAGTTATTCGAGCGAGAAGTTGAACAGATTTTTTGAAGATAGTGCCTCTGGTGTTGGCAGTGGAGTTCTGCACTATTTCTCAAGAACGATGTTAAAGAAATCGTACGACAATGTATCGCCTTGTCCGAATCCTTTTTTGACGTAGAAAGATTCCAAAAGCTCGTTGCAAACCTTAATGGAGCAGCGTATGTTCTTCATCGTCATTTTGCACAAGCGAACGAGCTTGGCAGGGTTATCAAGACTAGACATAGCTTTTTATTCAGTTCGTCTCTGTAGATTCTGTCATCGCGCCTTAACATCGATGAGAAGGTGGTGGGTATCTATTTGGAGTTCATAGGTTTTTTCCAGGATCTCTTTCTTGAGAGTGTTCCGGACCAAAACTGCGTTTTTTCAAATGGTATTGCGAAGCGATTAAATGTTGAAATGATTAAGGTTTCATTCTGTAGACAAAAACTGTTTTAAAAAACTGTTGGAGCACAATTTCAATTAAGTATTTCGTTACTCAGTGGTAAAGGCTCAAAAACTCCAAAATGACCAAAAATCGTACTTTTTCAAAGAGAATTCCATCAAAATAAAAACATTTTTTTGCTGACATTTCTTAATGAGCATAAAATTCGACATTTAAACTGTATAACTGTTGGAGAAAAATTTGCTTTTCAAACAAAAAAGAATTAAAAAACTATGAACAAAATTTGTATTTTTGATAAGCGATTTTTCTTATTATGCGATATGTATTTTTTTTAAATCTCTTCATTTATATAGCACGTGCTTGTTCTCAACACAACTAACAAAACGTTTTGAAAAAAACTTTGATCAAACACATTTTATTTTTAAAAACTAAGGGGTAGCAAAATCTGACTAAATTTGAAAATTCAAATCAGTAACGGCTGGCGGAAGTCACGATTCTAATAGGAAGGCGATTCTCTCTCTTAGTAAGATGCATTTAGTTCAAAATTTGTCGTCTGCAATTGGGTGGTGCTTTAAGCAGTAAGAGTTTTCAGTTTCAGTCCGGAACACTGAAGCCACATTGATAAGGACGAATCAGATGGTTGACGAAAGGCTTCAGACGGCATGCGCTTCAGATAGGCATGCGCCTATCTAGCTCGTCGCCTGCTGCTTTGAACAGCTCGGCAGCTTGACCATCTGCTGAAGCGGTTTTGTTGGATATCAAACGAGATATTGCCGTTATCACTTCTTCTAGGTCGGCTTCACGGAATTGTTTATTATCATCGTGTCCGATGAAAGGAATCTGACTGACTCTGAGTTTTTTTCGTCGTCGCCATAATACAGTCGACAGAAGTGATCTTTCCAAATCCTCAGCATTGACTGCGATTCTACTATTTCTGAAGGCATCGGTTCTTGCTCGATGACCTTGAGCCAGCTGTTTTACCCTTCGGTAGAACCTCCGAACTCCATTCCTGTTGTTGGCTCTCTCAACATCCTGGATCCAACGCTTCTCATATTCCCTCATTTTTCTTCTAAGAAGCGGGCGTTCCTTTCTCTTCTTTTGCTCGTAGAGCTCAGGAGCAGCTAGACAAGTGCCTTCTGTCGATCGCAATAGATCAATCTAGTTGACGGTTGATTGATCTGGTGATCTCCATGTACTTTTATGTGTATTGAGATGTGGGAACCAGGTGCTTCCTAACATAACATTTCACCCCCCAGCAAAATCGATCAGCCTGAATCCGTAGTCGGAAGTGTATTCGCTTGAACAACGCTGGGAAATATTGCGACTTTACTTTGAAAATCATGGTCATGTTGCAGAATGTGTGCGAAAATTGCGTAGGGATTTTTGAAAAAGAGAAGCACTGTCAGTTCCGTATGTTCGTTATCTTGTGAAAAAAGTGAAACAAACTGAAACAAACTGCCATCCCCATCGATAAACCAAAGCGTGAAAAGCCGAAAACAGTGCTTACACCCGAGAATATTGCTGCTGTGGCAGAAAGTGTGCGTGAAGCGCTTTGAACATCAATTCACTGTCGTTCTCATATTCAACAATTGAACATTTCGGTGACATCATTGAGACGAATTTTGCATAAGGACCTTAGTATGACACCATATACAATGTCCAATTGGATCAGGAGTTGAAGCCAACTGACCATCCAATGCGTTTTCGCATCGCTAAGTGGGCCTGCGATCGACATAGAGAAGAAGCTGATTTTGCCAAAAAATCATGTTTTCTGATGAAGCTCATTTTGATCTTGGCTAACCGTAAACAAGCAAATTTGTCACATTCGGGGCAGAGAAAACCCATGCTGAACGAATTTTTGTTCACAAAAATTGAAGAAGAGGATATTTGCAACATTTGGTTTCAACAGGATGGCGATACGTGCCACACAGCCAAAGCTACGTTATTTGGCATGGCCAGCCAAGCAGCCATTGGAATTAAATTATTTTCCATTTCCATTACTACTTACCGGAAGGATTGTACTTTTAAATAAAGAAGAAATTTGAAAAATATTCAGCAGTTTTTTTTTAAAGCATTTTCAAAAAAAAAAAATAACAAGTTATTTAGCGGACCCTTTATATATTATTTTTTGACCTTTTCTGTTACACCTACACTTGATGTCTTAGTTTGAAAAAAAAAAAACAGCTGCAATTCGAAGGAGTTCGCCCCTTTCTGAACAAGGAGTTTTGGATAGTTGATCCCAAACAAAAAATTCCACATAAATTGTGGAACCTTAAAAAGCTTTTATACAAACTGATTTGATGGATTCCTCATTTAGCTTACCAAACGTGTAAAATTCAAAGCTCGGTCCAAGAAAAACAAAATAGTTTCGCCTTTTGCGAAAATAATTGAGAGAACATCATCTCCACTTAATCAAAAAAAAAAAAACAACAAAAAACCGCTCATAAATATGCAACTGGAACTGGAATTAATTTAAAATGGAAAATGCTTCAATTCGCCGATTAGCGCGCAAAATACCTCAACTCGCGGCGAATAACAATCTGAAAATCCGACTCCGACGATGACTAATAATTATGTTTGTGAAATGAAACTGATTGCCTTTCAATAATTTTGCCGGGCATACAAAGTGCTGTTGCATAATATGACAGCTCAACGGCCAAGCCTGATCTTGTAGAGAGGCGCGTTCACATAGTGCCAATGATGTTTTGCTTCTGGCAAAGCTACTTACTTGTATCTACATGAGGCGGCGGAAAATCACAGTTCACAGCTCACATTATAGCGATGGCGCAGAGCTGTGACAGCGCGGCGCGGCGGCGGCGGTGGTGATCAGTCAGAGCCCGGCTGGACGTAATGCACTCTGCATATCAATTATGCGACACGACGACAACGACGTCACTGCTACACGCATGTCTCATTCATTGCAACAGCGAGCGTGTGCACCAGTGCAGTCTTTGAGTAAATATCCTTCATCATCCTCTTTACGCTTCCAATCTTCCTCTAGGCATCGGATGGACGTGAACATCGCGTCGACGCGAACGCACGTGAAGAAAAATCAAAAGAAAAAGCTTCAAACTAGCCGCAGCCGGCCCGCGAAGGCGGAAGAACCTGATGCATGTTCCACGAGCATAGATTACTCTTCAACAGTGCCGCTTGGTGGCGACTCGGCCAACCCTTCAACGCGTCGCGTCGCGACGTGGACGAGGATGTAGTGGACACGGTGCTATGAGGATAGAATTTTGATATTTTGGAATCGAAATTGAGGCTGCAAGATGCCAAGTTTTCAGGATGAACAGCGAACACATTATTACTGCCATTGCAGTTGCCGTGAAGAGAACTTTTTGATTATGCATTCAACGCAGCAATGTATACTTCTGCACTTTTAGTATGTGCGACTGAAATTAGCCCACAGCCGCCGTCACTTTTGCTAATGCAGTTGAACCGTGATTGCTCCTTGTTTCAATTAAATTTGCACTGTTCCGCTAGCCTCGTCATGTACCCTTCATCCCGTTTCCTTGCACCGTGTGATGGAAGTTTCAGCAGACATTGTCCTGCGGGCTTAGGAAAAAGCCATTTGCTTTGCTCTTCAGTTGGAGCAGCAGCAGCCAGCGTCAATTCAACCAGCGAAATGAGATTGTGGCTGCAGGGTGTGTGAACATGGAAATTGCCACTTATGTGGGTGGATGATGGTTGGCGGCAGCGATTTAAGTTTCAGTATTGTGGTTTTTTTGTTGCTCAAAGAAGTGTGGACGGGGAAGGTATGTTGGGGAAGCTATAGAAGTTTGAGAATGGCATCAATTCTCTTAAAACTTTTTCTATCAATATGTTTTGCATTTCATTAAATTTTGTTTGACATGCAGAAGACGTTTCGGTGGGATCGTGAACAGGAAAATTGTTGAAAAACTTTTAAATAATCTTACCTTAAATTGTAAATAGAGAGAGGAGAGTGTTTTCCACCAAGGCGCTACTCCTTTTCCAAGGTGGCTATGGAAGAATTCTCTAGATGGAGGCAATGATGACGTCTACAGTTCCAGTTAGGTTGGAACTCAGAGCGTTAAGGAGCGGCTTATCCTGGTTTTTGCCCTCGAAGTGAGAAAAAAAGACCTGGTCTTCCAGGTAGGGGGTCTAACTTTGGGGTGACTTCCCAATCGCATGAAGAACAATAAGCTTCAGATACGGACGGATTTACTGATGACGAAAATCTAGAAAACGAAATAAGGACAACGCGATTCCTAAATGCACGTAGAATGTTAGGACCCTTAACAGACCATTTGCCGATTAACAATTAGCAGAGGTCTTGTACCGTTTTAAAGCGGATATAACCGCCATCCAGGAAATGCGATAAGATGGGCTGAGCTAAAGGAGGATGAAAAACTGTGATATCTACAAGACAATCTGCTTCAAGGCTAAGTTCTGTCTTAGGAGTTCTTAACGTTTATCCAGGAAGAGAGAACATTTGGTGGAACAGGTGAAAATACAGCCTGCATGATAACGGATTCAGGCTTATCGATTTTGCAGCGGGGTGAAACATATTAGTAGTATGTACGCGTTTTCACATTTCAGCATCTACAAGAGGACCTGGAGGTCTCCAGACTAGCTACCAGCCAGATTGATCATATTGTGATCAACTCAAGGCACTCTTCAAACACTATTGATGTCTGAACCTTCCAAGGGGCCAACATCGTCGTACCAAGGTAGTGCAGTGGATAGCTCGTCTAAAACCAAAAACAGGAAGTGCTTAAAGAACGTTAGACTTCGGGGGGCTATAATCGCAAGAGATTGCCAGATCCTTCTCTGATCTAGTGTAAAGTAACCTCATGAAAAGTCTGCTACAGCCAGCATCGAGTATTGAGAACAAGTGACAGAACTGCCAGGAACCCATTAGGGATGCCAAATTGATAACGAATATGGACAGGTACATGCAGCCAAGCAAGAAACATATAAAGCATCGCTGCATAAGAGAACGAGTGCAGCCTGGGAGCTCCACGACTTGAAGAGGAGCAAAGAACGTAAGCATAAAAAAAGAGAGAACATGAAAAGCGATCGATCGAGGACGTTGAGAGACTAAAAAGCAGGAATGAAGTTCGGAATTTCAACAAGGCCTAAAACGAATGATTCACGGTTACCAAGCATGAAGTGAAGACTGTAAGGATCAGCAAGGAATCAATACTAAAGATATGGATTAACCACGTCAGTAGACTGTACAACGGCGACGGCGAATCAAATTCCACTGTCAGATAGAATGAAGCATTCAATGATAACGTCTCCAGTTCCAGTTAGGCCGAACTACTTGGTGCACACCTCTACGGGCTACTTCGACTTATTTGAAGCCCAGGCCGTAAAAGGAGCGGTTCTTCCGGCTCTTGCCTTGGAGTCACATCAAGTGCCTGGTACTCCAGGTTGGGGGTTGTGCGTTGGGGTGACTTCCCGACCACGTAGAAAAATTTTAGTTGCGAAGCAACAACAGGCCTCGGAAACGGACGGATACACTGATGACGACCCAAGCAAATGTACAAAGGACAACGATTTTCGGATATGCACGTGGATTGTTAGGTCCCTCAATAGACCGCGTGCTGCCGAACAGTTAGCGGAGACCCTCAACTGCTACAAAGCAGATATTACCGCTATCCAGGAAATGCGATGGGATGGACCGGGCAAAAGGAGGATGAGAAACTGCGACATCTACTATGGTAATTGTTACCGAGAGCAATAACAGCGACTATTTGGATGCGGATTCGTCGTGGGAAGCAGACTCAGGCAAAAAGTCTTGAGCTTCAAATGTGTGAGCGAACGCATCACGATAATCCGAATCAAGGCTAAATTCGGCAACATCAGCCTAATATGTGCGCATGCCCCCACGGAAGAGAAAAAGGACGACACCAAAGACGAGTTCTACGAGCTCCTTGACAAAACATACAAGCAATGTCCTAGTTATGACATTAAAATTGTCCTTGGCGATTTTAACGCAAAGCTACACTCTAAGAAATTTTTGTTGAAAATTACTCCAATTATTGTAAAGTAAGCATTTACATAGATCGTATATCGTAGCTCGTGAATCTCAGATCGTCGGTTTTTAAGCAATATTTGCTAAATATTAAACATATTAATATAAATTTTACTCCGGATTTGTTGAAAAATCAACAAATATTGTCCAATTTTCTTCAAAAATAAGAAAAAATCGTACCTTTTTCAACAAATAAGTTTAAAAATAAACAATATCTGTAGAAAATTAAGCTTTTATGTTTAATATTCAACTCGTTCTGCTGACATTTCAACTGACTCTTCAACAACTTTACCTAATTTTCAACATTATTGTTTACAAAATGCAGGAAGTATTGTTGGATTTTAAACATACTTGTTGAATTTTAATCGAAGTTTTCTAGAAACTAATTTTTAATTCATTAAAGTTCAACATCATCTGTTGAATATTAAACATAAATGTTTAATACCAATCAAAATTGAATCAGAAATTCAACATAAAATGATTAGAATTCAACATAATTGTTGAAAGATAAACATATTCTAAAATTTATTCCCAAAAGTTTGCTTAAATTTAATCAACCGTAGTTTATTTTTCAACAAATTAACCCTATTTTTCAGCACAAATGCTTAAAATTAAAATTAGAAACCTGAATATTTAACATTAAAAGCTGCTTTTTCGGCAAAAACAAATTGAAAATTCAGGAAAATTAAACAAATTTATTCACAGTCGCATTTAGTATTCAAAATAAAGGTTTAAAATATGTGAAAAAATTGAATTTCCGATTATTTGTTTGGATATTAAACAAAATGTATTGAAAAAAAAAAATGCATTTACTATAGTATTACTTAGCTAAAATGCTGTTATTTGAATAATATTTTATCAAAATCCATCTAATTTTATTGGAAATTCACAATTTTCTTAACATATTTAAATGATTATTTTGAATACTAAATATGGCTATAAATTTGTTATATTTTTCGGAATTTCCAATATCTTTTTTTTAAAAAGCAAGCTTATTTAGTTAGAATATTCAGGTTTCCATATTTTTTGAGCATTTATATTTGAAAATATAATTTGTATTGAGAAATCTATAGCTACAGTTAATTAAATATAAGCCTTTTTGGGAACATATTCTAATAATTGCTGGTATCTTTCAAAATATATGTTGAGTTCTTACCTTTTTATACGGGTTGAGTTCTCATTAAAATCAGATTGTTGTCGTATAAGCAAACTTTTTGATCCTTATATTGAAAAGAAAAAAAAACAACTTAAAGCAATTGAATAACTTCTCTCCGTTGAATTTGAATACAAACCATTAGAAATTCTGAAAAATAAACTTCATCCTTTGAAACAATCATCCCACAAAATTGAATTTCATTCTTAAAAACTGTCATAAAAAAAAGAAAGAATGATTAAATATGTATTTTAAAAAACATATTTCTATTTATTTTGTTTTTCAATAGTTCCTTAAAAACTAAGGATACATAATCACTATTTTATTAACAAAAAAAAGGTAATTTTATAAAAACAAACAATGATGCGGTTCATGTCTGTAAATAAAAGAAAAAAAAGAATTGGTTTATGTCAATGAAAATTAAAATAATTTACATTAGGATAAGATATAAGGTTATTTAGTTATGTTATAATGAAAATCTAAGCCCGATACTTATAAAAAACAAACTTTAAGAAGGAGATCTAATACTCAACTGAATTTAAGGAAATATAAATGAGATTCCATGACCATCATCCAGTTGCAATTTTCTCGCTGTCACAAGAGAATATATACATATATTTAAAAGAGAAATGTCAAGTATTGTAGAAAATTATTAAACAATTTAGTTGATAATTCAACATAAAATTATGATTTTTTCTAAAAAAGGTTGAATTTTCAACAGAAATGTTTAATTTCCAACAGAAATGTTGAATTTCCAACAGCAATTTTGAATTTCCAACAGCAATGTTGAATTTCCAATAGAAATGTTGAATGTCACATATTTCCACGATAAATACCACAATGGCTTGGTTTAATTTCGTATAGTTATTGTATTTAACATTGCAAAAGAAATCCCAACAACAAAACAGAATTAAACCAAGCGGTTGTTGCGTTTATCGTGGAAATAAGTGACACAAAAAACTAAATGAGACACCTAGTAATAATAATAATAATAATAATAATAATAATAATAATAATAATAATAATAATAATAATAATAATAATAATAATAATAATATA
>CAKKXW010001890.1:0-10770 GCA_920937365.1 Sphaerophoria rueppellii | reverse complement strand
TTGGAAATATCATTTAATTTATAAATTTTTATTTGATTTCTTAAGCTAAACATGAACTTTTTTAAATACATTTAAAGTTAAAGTTATCCAGCAGCTCGTCCAACTTTGTTTGACTTTGGTCCATCACTGGTACTGATGGCAAATTAAAAATAGTATTTCCTTGGTCGTCCCTTTCATACGTTACTGGTTCACTTAACACAAAATTATAACATTGTACATCCATATGTACTGTAAGTTAGTTGATTTGATAAACTAAGATTTGGTAAACTTTTGTTTAGTTTTTTCCGTACTACGTAACCATGGTCATCTGAAAATAAAAAAAAAATGAGTGCGACTCCTGTGGTCCACACGACTTACTACTCGTAGAAGAAAAAAAAATAATTTAAAGTACTTATAACAAAGAAAACTGTTATCAACTATAATAATGTGTTTTTACCCGTTTAAAGTCATCAATATTCTAATTTTTTGTTTATATTATGCACCCACACAAGGAATTTCTTATACCCTTTTTATGCCAGAGACATAGTGAGATTCATTAAGAAGAAAGAAAGGGGTAGAAAAGGAGGTGTCGGTGTATATTGGTCTTGAATTCTTGAACATTGTATCTAACGACTGGGACAGACAGAGTGTGGAAGAGAGTTCCAGGGCTAAAAAAAAATGATTCTCTATGCTTGCGGGTATTACGGTTGAATTGTTTAAGGGGATATATGCAACTGGCTATTTCTCTAGAGCACTTACCGTAGAAGTAACGATAAAATAGAGAGAGACACGAAACGTTACGACCGACGTGGTGGTCTAAGGGAGTGAATGAATCAGTGAAGTCTCTATCACCGATCATTCTTACGGCCCTTGTTTGTATACCATCCAAGAGGTTTAAGTATGTTACTGGAGCACCAGCCCAAATATTGGAATTGTACTCAAGCTATGGACGGATCTAAATCTTATAGATAATAGCCACACCAGACGGGGAGAAAAATTTCTTGCACCGTTTTAGGAAACCCAAACATCTTGCGGAATCTTGGGCGTATGTGCTCGGTCCACAAGAGGTGGTCAGTGATGCACATACCGAGAATGTCGAGATGTTCGGTCTCATTGATGCAAGTGCCAGTCATGGACAGTGGCAAGGGGGTATATCTCGCTTCTATGATACAAGACATCATTGAGTTTTCGAAGCATTAAACTCTTCACGGTTTTTAATTCCCCATTGTTCAATGCTGTTTAAGTCAGAGTTTAATGAGCTTATCATATTTTGCCGTTGCAGTTCCACATCCGAAGAGGAGGGATGTGAGTCTGGAAACGAATATATGATGCTTCTCATGGTTGGTAGGCAGGTTTTCCTTGAAACCTCCAAAATATGTCAAGGATATAACAGTTTGTATGCTCTTTTGGTTCTTTTCCTCAGCCATAACTTCGAATTTGTAGATGTGCTATCAAATTTTCTAATAAAAATTCGTAGAACGTGAAGTACTCGGACACAGCAAAAAGAATCACACTTGAAGTATTGGTGTTGTGTTTGTTTGTTGCGTGCAGAAATTATGACCTGGAAAAGAAGTTTTTGAGTTAGTTTCTATTAAAATGGCTTTCGAAATTACTTCCACACAGAATTCAAATTTAGATTTTAAATATTTTGCCTATGTTAAGATTTTTCATTCCATAAGTCTATTGGGAAATCCATCAACAACCTTCAAATGTAACATGTTTGTGTACGTGTTTGAAAAGATTTTCTATTCCTTGGAGAGTACTTGAAGCAGAAGTTGAGTCTGTTTCCTTTTGAATCGCTCAAGAGCAGACGAAAAACAAGAATGTAACTCATAAATCTATTTCATGTCCTAGAAGTAGTAAGCTGTCGACATAAATTTGAACAAATTTGCAAGGATGTAAGCAAAATTGACTGGTCCAAGTGGTAAACCAAAACACATTTAGTCTACGACATCAGATAACCTTCTATCGTAGAAGTTGAAGAATCGAATGTATGAGATTCATGTCACGCATTAGGAGTGTCTTACAAAGGCATAGTTTTTGCCACACTGAAACTTTTCAGATGTCCAGGTGGTCAGAAGAATGGGAATACTTGGTTATTTATTGGCAAAGTACTCTGAGCAACCAATCATGATACATTTGCAAGAACGAATCGCAAGAAATACTTAATGTAGAAAGAGGTGAGTTGAGAAATGCAAAAGTTAAATTAATATGCAAAAAAACTAAACAGAAAGAAATAGCACTTAATATGTAAAAAAAAACTACCGTAATAATAATGTGCTGAGAATGTTGATCAAGAGAGGCGTACATTTTCTGTACTGTGAACATAAAAATTACAAGAATTAAACGTTTAACAAAAGACAGTTCACGCTCTGTTTTGGGTTAATACCATAATTTTCAAAAACAATGTGTTCCATAAAATTCGTTTCGCCTTTATTTTATTTATTTTTTTTTTATTTGCTGAAGCTGAGTGTAGTGTAATGTATAAATCTCATTAGACTTCTACCACGTGGCAGTTGGCAGTTGGCACGTGGCGCTTACGCTTTACCTACTATTGTCTTTCATTGATATTTTCAACTGTAAACACAACTTGTTGAATGTCCTGAGTTTGATAAACGAAATATCCGAAAATTTCCCCTTTGATATGAACAAAATGAATTTGAATTAAGTAAATTTCGAACAAATCCGTTTCCACTTTCAAACTTACTTTCTTTATTTTAAGGAGAATGTCTTAACTCAAGGCAAATGTTCGAAATATTTTCCCCATCAAACACGCAGTCTCCAAAAGTCCAAATAATTTACCATACCATATCAAACGTTGGACCATCAACCAAGTAGCCAACTCCAACCAGACCATTATGCTTGCTTCAAACTTCCAACATCTCTTAGATTCAACCACCATGGCGCCATGACCATCTCTATAGAAACAACTTCCGAATGAGCCCACCTTAGCTTTGGCTAATAGCAAGTTACCAACTTGGAATTACATTCAGTACACTTCATCTCTTCGTAGCATCTAGACGAAGATTTTTCTCTAACTTTTAGTGAACTGTCGCCGAAGCTATTAAAAGCCTATTAGCACGCGAAACGAAAATTTCCATCAGGAACTTGTCAGTTTCAGTCAGAAAATTATCGTTCAACAGGCAAAACTTCAACCCTTCCCTACGTGTTGGATGATAGAAGGTTATGTCTTGTAAAAGCTGCCCCTGTCAATTGGTGCAAGTAATTTTGGAAGTAAGGATTGTGGAAGCTGCCATTTAAGGGTATTTAATGAGAAGCTTATTTTATACATTTGTCTTGACATCTTCAGTTTCGTGAAGTGCATGTGAAGTGTAATTAATTGATGATTGAGTTGGTCTCCATATCATTAATTATTACCAATGATTGGCGAGTGCAATAAATCTGAATAAATAACATAACCAACAAATTTTTTATATTTGTGAGATGCGAAAAGGTTTATGAATGAATGTTAATCAAAAATCAAAATAAAAATAAACGAGAACAAATAAATAAAATCTCAACGGATTTCAAGGCCTCACACACGCACACAAGTTCAACTCTGAAGATTGATAAGAAGTGATAAATGATAATGCATATTGTATCGTTATCCTTTCTTTAGTAGAGCAAAAGATGAACTTGATGTATTGTGTAAGAAGGAGTAGAAATGAAGGTTTTTTGAATATGAATATTTCGAAAATGCATTTCATGCCAAACGAGCTTAATATATCTTCGTTAGGATGAATGATTTGGGGTTTCGCAAGAGGAATGTTACTTCAGCACAATACATGGCCGTTAAAAAATCCTTTTTTTCATATTTCATCGTTATTATAGCATTGTTGTGCCAGAGATTTTATGGGATGAATAAATTTGAAAATTTGAAATATACACAAATGTAAAAATGGTTAATTTGTCTTAAAATTATTGTTGATTGTTCGACCTTGCCTTTTTTATAATGGGCAAAACAATTACGGCTACCCCTGCTCCATTGACTTCATATTTTTGGGACTTGGGTTGTTATTTAAGCCCATTATAGCTAATTTCCCCAGGTAGCGAATAACAAATTAATAACAATAGAATGAATTCTTTAATTTTAGAGATTAAAGTAAATGTACGGGAGACACTCAAGTTCTTTGAAAAAAACCAAGAATGATTTCAGTTCAACTTTAAAACACGAATGTCCTTGAACGACGCACGACTCCGTAGTAGGTACTACTTGGAAGTATATTAAAAGATTAATCTTGTACAACTTTTCGTTTACGTAGTTCATTCCAAAGCTAGAGGAAAGCCAACATTTTTTAGATTTTGGGGCGGTTTTTTTCTAAAAAATGGACTTTATCGAAAAAGTTATATTTTTGTAATTTTTGAAGACCTATCGATTGATATGTCTACACTCAAACCAGTTGAACAGACAGTTTGCTTTAAAATAAAGTATCAAATGAAAATCATTGCCATTATGAAGGTACCAAACTGATGACACAATTTTGCATGAAAATAGATTAGTAATAATTAGAGTGTGTCCCTTCCCTCTGCTTATTAAAAAGTGTTTAATTTAATAATGCTTTTTGCCAAGGACAAAATTAAAAAAATTTCAGGAACAAGTCATGGTTTGACGGGAAGGAAGAAATTGATTGATGGTTTTCCTTCGCGTTATTTTTCTGGTGGCTTTATTTGAAAGAAAGGTTTACTGTAGATTAATTTTTTGTATTCCAAAAAAGTGTACCTAATGGAAAAAAATATAAGAAAATTTAGGAAAAATCAATTTGTAATAAAAATAATCATGGATGTGAGAAAGGTTCTGAGCGGAAGACAATTATGGTCTCGTTAACTCTTGTTTTGTAAATAATAACATGGCTAAAGTATGGACGGTTTGTCTTGTTCAAGGTTCAATGATTTGCAACTTTTGAAAAAGTGGAGGAATGAAAAACAACAAGAGCGTAAAGTTGAAAAGTCAATGTACTCAACCAGAAAAAATGAACGTTAAAAAATAAATTGACCAATGACCTATGTAAACATAAGAAAATTATGCGCCGGCCGTCTGTCAATGTATATTTTCTTATGCAAATATATACAGACGTACAGGTCAAACTGGTATAAATAAATTTTTATTTTATAATGAGGGTTAGTTGTAAATCATTCGAAATAGCAAGCTTGAAAAATAACCGAATTCCTTCCATTCTATTCTCTTTTGCATTTAACAATGTCCAAATAAAATTCAGATTATTTCATTTACTTTATTCCTACTTGTTCCTTAGGCTAGTATTGCTTTCGTTAAGAAAATTTTGGATGACAAGATTCGTCAAAATAACGATTAAATAATGTTAAAAAACGGTTTTCATCTGAATCGATGTGTTTGACATTCCGTTACGATATTGGTTTAATTTGAAATGGGTTACAAGCTGATAAGTTCTTGATAACTACTTTTTTAATTTGTCACTAAGAAGTCAAAGAACGATGATGGTATCCGACTTCAATGAAAAACAATTTCTTTGATTTCTATAAACTTTTGTAAGGAATGCATAGGTAATTAAAAGCTTAAGAAGAATTGGAACTTTAAAATTTTGTATGACCGAAGTTTCTTCATCGCCACTGTCGATGACCTACAACATGAATTCTTCAGTCTTCTTTTTGATTAGCAGGCACGTATTTTGAATTCATTTTCTTTAATCTCTAAAACCAAAGAATTCATTCTGTTGTTATTAATTTAATATTCGATACCTGGATCAATTATTACTTACTTACTTGCTTTAGGTGGCGCTACAGTCCTTTGTGGACTTGGGCCTCAATGAACAGTCTCCGCTAGCTCGCTCGGTCCTTAGCTAACTGTCTCCAGTTTTGCACACCAAGTTCGTTGCGGTCCTCTTCCACTTTAGTGCGCCACCTGAGTCGTGGTCTTCCTCTCCTCCTACGTCCATCGGGAATAGTGTCGAAGGATTTCCGGGCCGGAGCATTGGTGTCCATCAGCTCTAAATGACCGAGCCATCTGAGTCTCTGGCCCTTGACTCTTCGGGCTAGGTCCATGTCGTTGTGCAACCCATAAAGTTCGCTGTTGTATCTTCTTTGCCATTCCCTTTCAATGCACACGGGGGCAAAGATGACCCGAAGAACTTTCCTCTCGAAACAGCCTAGCGCACTTTCATCTGATTTTGTCAAGGTCCATGCTTCTGCACCATACAGCAGGACTGGGATGATGAGTGTGTCGTAAAATTTTACCTTAGTTGCTCCAGAGAGGGCTTTTCTACTCAATTCAAGACACAGCGATTAGCAAGAGTTATTCTTCGTCTGATATCGGCACTGGCTGGTGTTATTGCCCGTGTTCATAGCGGAGCCTATTAAGACAAACTCCTCTACTACCTTGAACTTGTATGCGTCTATTGTGACGTTCTGTCCGAGCCGTCGGCGTTGGGTGTCCTTCCCCGAAGACAGCATATACTTCGTTTATCCCTCATTTACCGCTAAACCCATTTTTGCCGCTTCTGTCTCAATTCTCACAAAGGCGCCATTGACATCACGCTGTGTTCTTCCCATTATATCAATATCATCGGCGTACGCGAGAAGTCGAATAATTTTTTGGAAGATAGTGCCTCTGGTGTTGACAGTGGAGTTCTACACTATCTTCTCAAGAACGATGTTAAAGAAATCGCACGATTTTTGAGGATCGGGCAAGCAATGCTGAGTTTCCATTCAACGGGCATGCATTCCTCTCACCATATCTTACAGATGATTTGGTGCATGCTCCTATCTAGCTCGTCGCCTGCTGCTTTGAAAAACTCAGCAGCTAGTTCATCTGCTCCAGCGGCTTTGTTGGATTTCAGCCGTGATATTGCGGTTTCATTTCTTCTAGGTCAGGTTCACGGAATCGTTGACTATCATCGTGTCTTGTCTGATGGCGGTGTATTGTTCGTCGTCGCCGTTATACAGTCTACAGAAGTGGTCTTTCCAAATTCCCAGCATTGACTGCGATTCGATCGGCCTGAATCCGTTATCGGAAGTGGTGTCGAGTGCTTTTCGAGTGTTCCACCAAAGATGTCCTTTTTTCCCAGCTTTGCGTTAAAAACGCAGAGATTTTTTTAACGACCGTGACTGGTGCTAAAGTAACATACCTCTTGGCAAACACCAAAACATTCGTCCTAACGAAGATAAATTAAGCACGTTTGGCATTGAATGCATTTTAGAAATATTCATATTCAAAAACGAACGAAATGATCTATGTATTTTATAAAGCAGCGTTATTTAATTTAATCGCATGTCATCATCAAGCAGTTTGTTGGATCACAACCACCGTTGGCAAAGCATATAATTATGCTTTACATGTTACTGTTATAATTATTCAATTACGAATAAATGAAATAGAATACAAACATGTTCGGCTATTTATTACATTGGCACAGTCGGCGGTATTTTTATAGAAAATCAATCTACTTACGTGCACATCAAATGTCTAAGACTGAAGAAGACACAAAAGTCAATTTAAAAGCCCCCGATCACAAGAGTCAGCGCATCATAGGATATCACTCATCCTGAGACCTGGACCACATACAGCTCCTGATTTGAGCTGTATTTAGTAGTCAATGATGTGCAGGGCGACGTTCGTTAGAAAGCGACGTTCTTGACTTTAGTTGGTCCTTAGCTCTATGACCTCCTGTCATCATTTGTTTCTCCTAAGCAGTGAGTGAAAATTCGCTTAATGAAGTCATGTCTGCCGAGGTAATGCCTCGGCAGACATGTTGAACTACAGAACAAATATTAAAAGAAAGGTTAATGTTTCATAATAAATTAACAAAACTAAAAGTCGAGTCAGGTAAAAATAAAAACAAAGATTTTCTTAGAAAAAAGTGGTCCTGTTTTTTTTATTTCTCAAAAACGAAAAGACATTTTTGCATCCGGTTTTCTGTTTTCGACTAAAAATTAACAATGGAATTGAATTTTTAAAGAAAAATTAGTACTTAATTACATAAAATTTTGAAAAAACTTGGTTCAAAAATGATTTTTTTGTTTTTTGTTTTGAAAATTTTGAGTTTGAGAATAAATATTTTGTAAACTATTCGTTAAAACAATTTAATTTAAAAACAAAATGTGTTTTTTTCCCAATATTAATACTTACTGATTCAATACCAACAAATCAAGCAAATTTTAATAAATGAAAAGAATTTCGAATTGAGTGATAGTTTAATTAATAAATTTACCTTCATTGTCCGATTTGACTTATTTTTCTAGTAACGAATGTTTACTTAAGATACTATTGTATTCGAAAGATGGTCGCTTGACGTATATATTCGTCTAACGAGATCCAATCGAATTTTTTATACAAAACATAAACAAATTAACTACGACTACGAATTTGTCTAGACAAAAGTTCTTATCGAATTTATGTTCGAATGACGTTTAGATTCATCAATCGATTTCAAATTTGATTTCCCCTTTTTCTTTACTTAAAATACAATAATTAATTTGTATACAAATAATGTCTCAAGTTATATTTGTAAAACGTATAAATCGTTAAACAATTTCGCCTTGATTTACCTTGAGTACACAATGGATGGCTTCTGGAATTGGAAGAGGCTGATTGATGATTTTCTCGGTCTTATATAACCCTTTTCGTGCAGAACAGTGCTTCCCGCAATTCGGTTTTGGTGTAAGAATTTTGCGTGTAAAACTCACCACATGAAAGTAAAACAAAAAAAAAAACATGTATTTAACTTTTGTGTATTTAATTATGGTGAATCATTGTGTTATGAGCTTAAATTTGCTCAAATTTGTCTATTTTTGTTATTTTTTAAGTTTATCGTGCCAAATAACGAATTTGCTGATGACATCATGGTGAGTAATTTAAAATATTTATAACATTAATATTTATTTTGGCAGCACTTGCCCCTTTGCTGTATATTTTTCGCGCAGCTTTGCTTACGCCATTTTGTTTCTGTTGCTTAATTTTGTCTCTTTTACGAAATGTTTGTAAATTCGATATCAGCGCGAAAAAATACATTTACTGAACATACTCAATTTGTTCAGCCCTTAAAGTTCAGCTGTCAAATTGACATATTTTATATGCGCATGGCAAAGTGACGTTTGTGCCAATTTTCTCACTTAAATTTGTGTATTTTTTCAATTTGTTTATTAAATTCAATGTGATTGCATTAAATAACTACATTTTAACTATTTAATCGTTGTGAAATATAAAATTCGCGTTATTATTCATGGAATAATGTGTGATGTGTCTTATAGGTTATAATTATAACCTGTATTTTCTAAAAAAAAAACAAAATTTTGTCCACATTATATGTGTTATATAGTTTGTTCGTTTCTTTATTAATCGTTTGTATTTTGTTTTATTTGTTATTTGTTCATTGACTATTAATATTTTCGTTCTAATCTTGCTTCTTGTGTGTTTTTGCAGATGCATTCATTGTCGATTGTCACCGGGCTTCTTGGGACACAACAACATTAACTTACCATTGCCAGTAAGTGACAGTCTCAACACCCAGTGGTTTATATGTTTACCTTTGTGTTGATTTACCTGATCAATTTTCTTTTCTTTTTCAGGTTACAACTCTAGTTTTAATTAGCTTTGAGAAACAACCAAAAAGTGTTAAACAATATTTTAGTGTTAATAATAAGTGAAATTTGTAATTTTTCTTAAATTCATTTAATAAACTTCAATTAAATTTCATTTTCAAAAATACAAAATGTACATGTTGTTGTTGTTATTTGGTGGTTCAACAAAATGAAAGAAGATATTTCTGGCTTTTCAAAAAAGTACAACACGGTGTTGTAAACGAAGCCGTTGATTTTTAATATTTTTTTTTATAAAATAAGTCAATTTTTCAGAAAATTTCCCCTCTCGGCTAAACGGGGGAATAGACCCCTCCCTCTCCCATACTATTTTTTTTTTCTTGTCTCAGCTCAACCTACACGCTCTAGCTTTTTGGCACAACGCTCGTGAATCACCCTGTATATTGGGCGAAATAAACGAAAACGAAACAAATAAAAAACAAAACAACAAAAATACGAAACAAGTAGGTAAATGGCGAAACGACTTTGATGAAATAATCAAAATCGAGATATTTGAGGTGAAACAAACCATGCCCATTAAAAAGGCTTCTTTCAATTTGCATTTGAATTAAACAATTTCCTGAAATAGTTTTCGAAAAATCATTTTCAAAGTCAAAATATTGAAATTTTTATCTTTATTTTAACTAAAAAGTCATTTTTATCAAAATTTAATGCAATTAAGTAAGTATTAATTTTTTTCTATTAAATGCTGTTGCAAGTTCTCAGTGAGATTAGAGACCGCATGCAAAAATGTCTTCTTGTTTTCGAGAAATTAAGAAAAAAACATTACACACTCAGAAAAAAAATCACAAAATTACTTGTTAAGGTGGCCGATGCAACGTGATGGGCTGTTATTGGTTTGCTCCCCTTGTTATAAGTATCCAGGGAGTGTTGAAGATCTTGTTTCAATAAAAACCGAATATAAAATACTAACTTTAATATTTTTAATGACAACAGAATGCATGTGAATACTCACTTACACTTACAATACAAATCTTTGACTGTATGCTCTGCATACGTTTTTCTATTATTTCCTGCGTTCTTATAAAGCAAATAAAGGAACCGTGTAAGAAGTTAAGAAATTTAAGGAAAAGACACAGTACCAATAACAGGTGATATGCATAGTAAAATCATGTTTTATTTTTATCACCATCTTTATATCAGCATTTTCTTATAAAAATGCAGCAATCCGGTTATTCCTTGCCTTTTTATTTTTTTTTTTTTTTTTTTTTTCACACACTA
>CAKKXW010001885.1:0-10776 GCA_920937365.1 Sphaerophoria rueppellii | reverse complement strand
GGACCTTACCGTAGAGAAAGGCTTGACTCCGATGAATTCGAGGTCATCGCTGGCCTTCTGACGGAGCTCAGCTAGGAGCTCTTCTGGTTCCGTGCAGGAACTGATGCCCTTTAATAGGACCGTTTTCGGTTTTTCACTCCTAGGAGTGAAGCTGAAGAATTCAGCAGTGGCTTCTTTTAAACACTCTTTGACTAATTTGTATTCGGCCAATGTAAAGCATTGGACCGAATACCGCTTTTGTTTTTCATTTATAATTCTTATACAAAAATTGTTACCAGTGGCCGACTTACATACCTGTTTTATGTACTGTAGGTCGACCTTGTATGTCCTAATTGGTGGCACTTTCTCGGACTTTGAACGTGGTTGTTGCTGGTGTTGCTGGAGTTGTTGTTGTTGCTGCCTCGCTGCTAATGATGATGATGCTCTTGGTTCTGATGGTTGTGCTACTGCGGGTGCTGGTGCTTTTACTGGTGCTGCTGCTGGTGCTGCTGCTGGTACTACAGCTGGTGCTGCAGCTGGTACTGCTGCTGGTGCTGCAGCTGGTACTACAGCTGGAACTGCAGCTGTTGCTGATGCTGCGGACGGCTTTGGTGCTGCTGTCGCACCTGATTTTGAGGCCCCCGATGTGCTGGGGCCTGATTGTGCCACCCCTGTGCCTGGTCTAGGCGACTGTTTTTGTTGTTGCTTACCAGCACTTTGGTTTTGCTGTTTCTGCTGTTGTTGTTGTTTTTGTGTTTGCTGCTGATGCCTCTGCAGTTGCCTCTTCTTTAGTTCAGCTGCCTCTTCTTGCCGGCGCGTCTCCTGCTTTTGCTTAAGGAGTAGTAGAAGGGGCTTAATTTCCTCCTTAAGCGTGTTAAGCAGTGGACAGGTCCGCGAATTTATTGCTCCCGCCGGACCTGTACAGTCCCTCCCCTTCACCGGACATGTATTCCACGGAATCGTCAGAACCTGAATCCTCTTCCAATTGCCGTTGGATTTTTTTTGTTGCCGTTTTCTTTGCTGCTCTTTGAATATCATCCACCTCCGCTTGCAGCTTGGCTAAGGTGGTGGCTGGCCTTTTGTTATCCAAATTTGGCTTCGGTCTTAGGCTCCGCCTCCTCTTCTTTCCTCCTTCGTTGCCGACAGTATTTTCAACCGCTACTTTATCATCGGATGATTTAGCAGAAGCAGTTTTCGATGCCCCTACTGCTTTTTCCTTTATAAGGTTAATCATCACGATTCGAAATTGGAATAAAAAAACTCCACCCAAACCTGGGCTCGAACTCGTGTCCCTTGGTTCTCAAGCCAACACACTAGCGCTGCGCTATCGAACTATTTAATCGAATAGTGACTAACTAACAATTTAACTACTTCTCTAATTTTCACAACACTTGAAAATAAACCACTGGCACTGCTTAAGTCTTTCCTGCTCGAAAGTCAAAGATCGACTGAGCCAACGCACCTAACCACTAAGCTACGGACACTACTTGCTAACTTGTTCTTGAAAAAAAGCGCATTTACGCATCTTCTTTTTATTTTCTGAAAAATAGCCAGTATACGCCCGAATAAACTTTCTTATAGAATGTTAATTCCAATATTTCGATTGATCCTTTTGAAGGTTTATTCAAAAAGTAAACATGAACAACAAGGAAACATACCTCTGTTTTTATTTTGCAGTGTTATTTTACACAAACAAAAACAGTCAAACAATTGAATATCGTTCAATTAATATAAGTATATCTGTCCTGCATGACGAGCCCTCTGTCGTACATTTCTCTTCCAAGTTTTTTCGTGTGTTTTTTTTTTTTTTTAAAGAACCTCTTTGAGAACAATGTTGCCCTAAGGTCGTGAATTTGATCTTTTCTCGAATGTAAATCAAATTTTATACATTTTTGGTGCATTAAAATCGTTAGCTTCATTTGTTCTTTAGATCTCTATGGATCCGCTAGCATAAGATTGCTTCCTCCTTATTTATGTTTTCTCTTTGAATAAACCTTTAAGAGGTGTATACTGGCTATTTTTCAGAAAGGAAAAAAGAAGTTGCGCAATCGCGTTTTTTATTCCAAGAACTAAAAAAAACTTAAAAAAACCAGAGTGGCGCTACTTACTTACTTACTCTCATCAACAATTCTCTGGGTGCGTGTGAAGAATTGAGGGGACCTACAATCTAACGCCGATTTCGAACGGCAAAGTTGAGAAGCACTTTTTCATGACAGATTTATACTCTTGCAAGTTTTGTCAGTTCTTCGCAACAGGCAGTGCCTGTGAAAGATAAAATAAAAACTAAGAGTAGGACTCGAACCCACGACGTTCTGCACTAAGCCACGGACACTACTATTTTATTCCAAGAACTAGCTGAGCATATATTGCGGCACTAATTAGCAAGAAAATACTTTCTACTTTTCGATGACAGCTTATGAGTGGTTTGTGGTTCTGCTAGGGTAATAGCCTTCGAAAAGACTTTCATCTCTGAGAAAAAGGTCAAAAGGTCGGTTCCCCACCCGTCACTTGAAATAGTTAAATTAACTTTTTTAATAAATAAAAACCGATTTCGTACCATACAAAAAAACTAAGAAAAGGAAAATACAAATTTATGTATCACGAATTAATACTCATTTTAGTTAAGTTAATTAGCAACTATTTATTATGTAATAACTTTAAGGTCGGTGCCAATAAGACATTAAGTAAAGTACCTACTCTCCTTAAATACTAAAATAAAATAAAAATTAAGACACTCCCCCCACAGTTCAACTTATGTCACCGAATGTCTTCCAAATACTTCTTTAAGTAAATAAAGAACCATAAATTAAAAAGATGGCACCGACTTCAAAATTATAAGATAATAACTTCGGTTTCTGACGTTCCTCAAAATGCTTTGCTCATTGTTTTAAACTCTTGCAATACTCCATATAAACACAGTTTCTCAAACCACAAAACTCACATACGAACAACATAAACAGAAAAAGTTTTCCTAAACTTTTTTAATAGTGTTCTTTGAAGCCAAAGTATCAAAACAGAATGGTTCTTATATTAAAAAGACAAAAATGCCACACAAAAGTTTCAACTTCTTTTTCATTCAATCGTTTACAATATCGTCTACAAGAAAAAAAAAGTCGAATGGGGCACATTTTAAAAAATACAAACTTTTAATAGAAATCATTCCATGTCTTTGTTTTCGGTATACCTATGAAACAATGGTTTATGGTTTCTTGTCATAAAGTTCTCTTTTTATTTTGCTCTAAAACTGGGATTCTTTTCAATAAAAAAAAAACTTTATAACATCGTCCAAGAATTTTCCACAAATTGGTGTTTTATTACAACTTAATTTTGAGATGATAGATGTACGTCAATTTAAGGAACTAAAATCTCGAAAGGCATTTCATAAACCGAAAAAAAAAAAAAAACAAAATTGAGAGAGAAAATGAAAAAAATGAAAAAAATGAAAAAGAGGCAAATTACAATAAATTTGATGTCAAGTGCATGAAACATTGTTCGTATACCATAGAAATGTCATAAACCAAAACCAGACCAAGTTCGGTTGGTTGTATACATGTTTCAAGAGGATAATCCTAATGACGGACCATGAAAAGGACATAACATGTTTGCGACGTTATGAAGAAATTTTGAGAGCAACGAATGCGTAGGGCTTAGCTAGGTTAGGTCTGTCATAGATAGTTTATTAGACAAAGCGACTAGAACTACTTATCATAGCTAAGAAGTTTATTGCGATCATTTCAAATTTGGTGTACATGTTCATCACCATTTCTTAAAAAAAGGGCACATACGCCCAAGTGTCATATAAGTTTTTTTTTAAATACAATTTCTCATTTTTTTTCTTCTATTCGAAATGATAAATTATGCAAATAAAGTTAAAGTATGAATAAAGAAGATAAAGTTTTTCGTTGTTTATAACTTACATTCAATTTTGAATTTTAAATGTCTGTTCCATTATTTGTGATTGAGAGACATTTTTCTTTCTAATCATTTATGTTTGCGTTGTATGAGTTTCTCTTCTCGTTTTTAAAAAATGTACCTAAGCAAGAGGCCAGCTTGACTGTAAAATGTCAAGTTTATTTTTATCACAGGATAGTGTCAATTATTGTATAAGGAAACGTTAAATTAACGAGAACATTTGTGTAGGCTGTGTATTATTCAGATAACCCACGTACTTCACGAAGAATGAAGGATGTGTAGACTGCTTAGGAAATCAACAATTGTAAGACAGCAAAACGTTATTTGCTTTTCAGAGCATAGGTACATTCAGTTAACGATACTTATATGACTTTATTGATTCAGACAAATAACGCATTTACACTTAGTTCATCAAAATAATGGAAAGAGTACTGTTTGTGGAAACATTTGTCAAGATAGACGCATAAAGAGTTAAGGTATGAAGAGGTATGAAGATGAAGCTCAATCTATCGAACTGGAAGTTTTTTTTCAGTCTTATATGCTTAATCTTTATTTAAATACAAATACAAAATGAAAAATGAAACAAATTCAAAAAAAAAAAAATACTAAATACTAAATACTAAAATTTACTTACAAAATTGTTTCAATTTTAATTCCTAATTGGAACACTGTATCTCTCAGCCAAAACACATACACCAAATAAACTAAGTGGGTACACAATGTTTCAAGTGTGGGGCTATTATCCTTATACCAAAAGCATTTGCATTAACTTCACAGTCTTCTAAGTTTGAAACTGGTTTCAATTGAAATCAATAAAGTATGCGGAGAATTTCAATTTATAATTAATCGAACATTTTTGAAGAAGGCTTAGGTTGTCAGCTGTCAAAAGCAAGAAAAGAAAAACAGAAATTTTCGTTGTGGTATTTTTTAGAACTTAGGGAAAATTAGAACCACTCTGTGCCTGGTTCTCCATTAAGAAATAAAAAAAAAAAAAAAAAAAACACTATGAAAAGTGCCATGAATCTTTGGTTCTTAGTTGTGCTGAGTGAGAGTTTTTTATTTTCAGTATTTGGTCATAGACTTTTTTTGTAGTCACCTTCACCTAACGATGTCCCAACTATCCGAAGGATAAAGTCTATCCTAGCAATTAAGATGGTTGACGAGACGTTCATTCTCCGAGGGAAAGAAGTTTGCATTATGGTGCAAGGTGACACCTTAACTTGGTCTCAACGATTTTGCCTGTGGGTTGCTTTTTTTATTATATCTGGATTCAAATTGTCTGAATTTGCTTGAAACTTTGGTTATTATTTATTCTTCTCCTTATTTTTTCGTGCGCAAGAAATTGCCTCATATAGATCGTGCTATTGAATTTGCAAACTTGAACTCAAAAGGCCAAAAAATTCACTATTTTCATGTCTTTTTAATTTATTTCCCTGTTTTTTATTTGTTGAGCATCCTTCCAGTGCAGTACTTAACTTTTTTAGCCCTTGCAAGGTAGTCGAGATAGAAGGTTTTGGTTCTTACACCGCATTCAAGAAACAGCGTTCTTATTCAATTTCAAAAAAAGGCGAATTGCTTTTTTCACATTGGCATTTAGTCTTAGAACTTCAAAGCAATAAAGTTTGAAAAAAAAAATAATTATTTGTGGAAACTAACACCACTAATAGTTGATTTAAGAAATAGAATATGTACTTCCAAACTGTCATAAATTATATTCGTTTAAATCAAGTGTTTTGCAAACCATCTTTGTTCAGTGTTGAATGCATGGTAACCAAAATTTGAAATAAAAGAAAAACTCCCTTTATTACTATGAAAACGAAAGCAAACAAATATGCAAAACGTAAATATCCCTTATTTCATGCCCTTTAACTTTGTAATTTGCAGTATCCTTCGATTGAAGCTCATTTTTCTTGTTTTTGAATATGTTCTTACTTATGCAAATGACAGTTACATATTTAACCCAAAGCAGTGTCTTTTGTCCTAGTAGAGATCTTTCTTAAGGTTTAGAAAAAAAAGATTAAGCAAGTAAATTTTGGACTTTGGTCGTTTCGAGAAGAAACGACAGACTGAGTATTTTTGTCTATTACAAAGGTTCTAGTCAAAAGCTCTGTCTGCATCAGACATGATGACGCCTTTTAATAATAAATAAACTCATTTTGAAGTAAATTGAATTGACAGCCTTGTTGTAGATATTATGTGACATTTGAAATTTGAATTCAACTAGATTGTGTCTTATACATGTAGGCACTTTTCTTTAAGCTTAAAAGCCTTCTTGGATTTACATTTTCTAAATTGTATGAATTTTATAAATTTTAAACTTATGATTACAGAAGAATTCCAAGTGCCTTCTGTAGATTCTAAGAAAATCAGTTGAAAAATACCTTTCATCATTCCATACATAGACATTCGTTGTTAAAGGGAAATGAATGGAATAGTTCAAAGAATCATCAAAAGCGCTATTTTTGCTGTGGTGTATATGAATTTTGCTACTTATTTAAAGAAAACATAGGTTATGTAATTTATACATTAAACTCTGTGATTTGAAACTTAAATTCTTAGCACTCCCGCAAAAAATAAAAAAAGTAACTTCTTAGACTGAATCCATTCTGTGGGTGTTATCTTTTCCTAGGAATTTTTGATTGAAATTATTTTATAACTCCTTGAATATTTCTAAAGACACAACTGCTACCATATTCAGTTTTTAATCATTCAATTTCAGTAAGGGTTGCCTAAGAGATCAAAATCCTTGAAATATTCTGATGTCTAGATATATTTATCGCACGTCAAAAATTTGTCAATGTTTATTTCGCAATAAATTTCAGTTTCTATCACTTTTAAGTGAATCGTTTTCAAGTTAGCCCGAATTTGTTCTTGTTTAAGTAAAATTAATACCTAAATTATGTACATATGTTTTCATTGGAAATAGTTTTCATACTTTGGCTTGGCTTTGACTTTTTTTGTTTTTGAGACTTGAAGATAAGCATCTCAAATGAATATAATATGAAGAAGTGAATTTATAAGGAACATACCTGTTTCGAAAATCTTTATTTTGAAGGTTTTTAATTGCAGAAGTTGTATAAATTTGTCTTTCAGTTGATTTATTTAACATACTTTTTCGTTTTTTTTTATAATTTGCACCCACTCAAGGGATTTGTATACCCTTTTTATGCCAGAGACACAGTGAGTGCATTAGGAAGAAGAGAAGGGGTAAGGAGGTGTCGGTGTACATTTGTCTTAAGGGGGGGTTTCCCTTGTAAAAAAAAGGTTGGACTTTTGCGCGAAACTGTGTAGCGTTCGTAATTTTACGAATATTTTAATAAGACAAACGGTTTTCGATTGATATTTTATAGGGCCAAATGTTTGTGTAGTTAAAATATTTGTAAAAAAAAATAAATAAAAATTCGATGTAGCTCAAAACCGACAAGCAAACGGAAAAACTATAAAATTTTGAAAGACACTTACGCTAACTAATGGGAAATGGGCTAAATATTATATTTTATTTATTTTTTATTTTTTTTATAATTACAATATATCCAGTCACTTAACGTCGATCTTTTTTTTTCGATTATCGTTATAAAATTTCCCAAACAAAATTCCAAAAACAGTGAAAAATACAGCAAATTATGTAAAAAGCATGAATGCATTTTTTAGCATAACTTTTAAAATATAAAAGGCAGTGAAGTCAAATTAACTTTTTTCAAAGCTTTAAATATGTGTTTTCAATGGAGCATTTTTTTTTTGTATTTTCGTCAAATTTTTTTGTTAACACAAACATAAAAAATACCTATTTTTTGCCTAACATTTTGCGCGTTTGCCCGGGAAATTGAATAATATATTTTCGAATTTTTTGAAATATTTTTTTAATGAAAGTTTAATATATGTTTCAGTTAACGTCGTTGTTTTTTTTATCATTTTTCACCTGTAACATATTTAAAAACAAACTTCAAAATTTCAATATTTGAAAGGTCATTGTAAGTGAAATATGGGCAATAAAACTAGCAGATATTTTTTTTATTTTTTTCTGTTATTTTTTTTATTCAATTCAAAAAACAAAATAATTTGTTTGCTAATGGTCTTTTTAATTTTAATTTTTGAAAAATCGTCGATTTTGCGTTTTTTGTCAAAAAAGAATGGTCGATCACACACACAAAGAAGCTGGTTTCAAGGGAATGCCACTAGGTGGTGTTGTAATTTGTTTTGCTTTGTTTTCCCTTTCTTACAAAAGATGTTTTTTTTTCTTCAATAGAGAATGTTCGTCAATACTGAATTTACATGGGTATTTAGGTACATACAGTTTTTTGGGATCCGCTGTTGAAGGATAGGTAGGTGTACGCAAAAGGCATCATGCGCTGTTGGTTTTGTTTTTGTTTTTTTGTTTTTTCTTTGATATATAATGTGAGAGATGAGAAAAAAGATCTTTTTTTATTTTCGGTGGGTGCACATGGCATATAGAAGAAGGGTTAGAGATAGAGATAGCGGATAAAAAGGATGCGGTTAGTAAATCCGCAATCATTCACACTGGTTTCAATTTTTTTTTTTTGTTGTTGGACATAACAAAATAAGAAAATGAATGAGAGTGGGAAATTTGTTTATGTAGGTAAAAAGAATATCGCACATACACGATCATTTCTTTTGGTGGCTGCGACTTGCGATTTTTAGAATGAATATGACAAGTGCAAGACTATTTATAGTCTTTCTAATTTGTTTTGTTTTACATAATATATATGTAGCTCGTTTCATTGTGACATGCTGTATGCAAAGGGGAAAAATATATAACTCTTTCATTTTTTGGGGCAATATGAGATTCTGTATCATTATTTCAATTTGAAAATTTTTTCAACAGCGTTGTTTGCTAATACGTGGGTGGGAAAAGAATCAATTTCTCCTTAGGTCAACCATACACCAACAGGTGTGCATTGGTAGCTGTACTGTTTAATTCAAAGAGAGCTTTTTACTGAGTTTTCAAAGACCAGCAATCACAACGTGAGCACACCAAGCAAACAACTTTTAGTTCGAACGGAAACCAAAAAACGCAATGACCTAAGAAAAAGAAAACTGTTTCGTGCTAATCATGAATCTGCTCCAAGGAAAAGAAAAGCTCCTGCTGACAAATATTATGGCAATATTGATGACTCTCCAGAAACGTGTGATTTGCATCCTGAAGAGGTTGAAAAAATAAAACAGAAATCGAAGGGCACTTGAAAGAAAACTTCAATTCTAGGCTGGAAATCGAAATAAATACAAGAGATCAAGCAAACTGCTCAAGATGGCATGAAATCAGTAACAATAGTAACAGCGTCAAACTTCGGGAAAATTTGTAAAGTAAGAAGCGTTGCTAGTTATCATAATATAATTAAAGCTTCTCTTTATGGAATATTCGCTTCTTCAAGCGCAGAATGGGGTAAAGCATATGAAGCAAAGGACATAGAAAAACTTCAAGAAGAAGTAGGCATAATTGTTGAAAAATGTGGATTTATAATATACAAAGAAATGCATTTTACTAACGCAACACCAGATGGTATGGTTGGAAACACCAGCTTATGTGCAGTGATGTGTCAGTCATCTGCAAAAAGCCTGACAATAGACGAAGCTGTGAGGCTGAAAAAAATATCCTACCTACAAAAAGAAGAGGATACGTGGAGACTAAAGAAAACTCACGACTACTATTATCAAATTCAGAGATAACATTACTGGCCAACAAACTTGTTTCTTTGGCGTATGAACTTCCTGCCTTCTATGGCTCAAAATTGATAGAGATGACGAATTTTGGCAAACAAAAATACGGAAGAAAATACTTTCATATTACAAAAGTCATCTCCTCTTAGAGCTGTGTGACCCCAAGATTCCAAGAAACATGCACGTGTATATAAGAAGAAGAATATAACGCCGATTCTGAACGGCAAAGTTGAGAAGAACTTTTGTATGACAGATTGATGCTCTTGGAAGTTTTGTCAGTTCATTGCAAGTGAAAGTGCCCGTGAAAGATGAAATAAAAACAAGGATACGAGTAGGACTCAAACCCATGACATTCTGCTTAGCAGCCAACGCACCGAACCACTAAGTCACGGAAAATATAAAAAGATATGTACCTATTATATTTATATTACTACACCAAAAAGTTTAATATTCATTATTTTTATATAATTTTTATAGGTGATTACTTAATTAGTTAACATCCAGAATATCGAATCAGTAAGAAACAAATCTGTTCCCACCGAAAGATGTTGCGAAGTCAAAGCTGATGCTAAAGGCCCTGAGCTTGTTTTCGTTCCTGTTGATCATTTTGGCCAAGTTGATGCTGATGCTCTCGTTGATATATTGGATGCTGATGAAGAAATTGCTGTTGTTTCCGCTGATGGTACGAACCATTGATGACGTGATGCTTGTGAGGGATTTGTTTGCTTTTCGAACATTTTCACAGAACAAACTAAGGTTTCTAGAGCTTTAATAATTTCAGTAAAGTTTGACATTATATTGATTTTTGCTCATATTTATCCTTTAATTATTGTATTTATTATTTTATATAAACAATAGTCAGTCATTATTAATTAATTTAAGTCATAAACTGTTAGCTTTAAATTGCTTGTAGATTTAAATAAATAAATAGATAAATATATAAATAATGTAAGAAAAAACATTTCCAAAATGTTTCATTTTGTAAGAATTTGTCCAAAATAGATCAAAAATTTTGTGTAGGTACATAATTCTAAATAAATTGGAGAACTCAATTTATTTTCTTACATCGTTTTGTTGCGTAAGTTTAAAAATTTCAATAATAGGTTGATGACTATTTTGAACACCGTTCATATTTCTAAAAGATAAAAGGTACCTGCCTGTTACAAACGCAATCATCACCCAATAATAGAATTTCCATTTCATAAAAAA
>CAKKXW010001881.1:0-10793 GCA_920937365.1 Sphaerophoria rueppellii | reverse complement strand
TAATATTTACCTTTTTATCTCGAAAAAATTCGACTCATATTTAATCGACTATCATGACTGTTCTTAAGAAGGATTTAAAAGAGAATTTTCGAAGATTTCATGAATGTTAATTTGATCAAAATTAAAATCGTCCAGTTCATCAGGTTTCATGGCGCTACCAATTCTTCTACTCGAATTGTCTTGGATCACTAAGGGCTAATATCACCCGTACATTTCCTTACAGTGAATCAACCAGGTCTTGTATAATTGAAAAAAATCTAAAATAAATTACAGCACCATAAATAGAGCTCGCCCTAAGAAGTATTCAACTCGAACTTTTTCGACTCACTAATAATACTCTTACCTCAAAGTTTTCTATAACGAACTTTTTTCTCTTTCTCTTTTCCTATCTCTATTTTCTCTCTCTCGCCCTCAATCTCTTTCTCTCTGATTTATTTGTTTCTATTTATTTATCTCGAAGAAATTCGACTCATATTAAGTCGACTATTATGTTTGTTTTCCGTCCAACTTGGAAGGACGTCGCAAAAGAGGAAGACCGGGACTCCGGTGGAGCACACAGGTGGTAGAGGACCTGAACCAACTTGGAGTGCGAAACTGGAGACAGTTACCAAGTCGACATCAACTTTCCAGTCATATTTTTATATTATATAATGCTTTGCCTTTAACAACAAGGCAGGTACTCAAGAGAAAAAAGTGCTTATGTCTTCACATTATCAGAACCTCTTCCCTTGTATGTCTCATAAGTACTCCTTGCATCCATTAAAATTTATTTATTAATGTTTGATGCAAAAATGACTCATTTCCTGTTTCATTTTTGCAATATGGCACACAATTGCGCGTAGATTTATATCGTTGCTGTCGTCGCTGCAGCCGCCATCGAATTCGTCCCGCATGCAATTTAAAACCAGTCACACACAACAATCCAGCTGCTTATGACCATTTTTGAAGTTCGCATGAGAAGTGTCTTATTACGCTACAATGACGCCAATGACGACGACGACGACGACGACGATAACGAACAGCCATTTGATCTTGCAAGGTCACAGTTGCTAGCAGCTCCCAGTCCCAAGTCGTATAGGTTTACCCGTCTCCTCGGCTGCCACAATCACAACCATAATCGCCCATAAATCTATAAATCTCGTTTTTGGTGATGCATGATGTTTGTATCTGCATAAAAGTATCTTAGACATATTGTATGTATCTGAGAGGCATGGCGAATTGAAGAAATAAAATAGTCGAGTATGTAATTCATGTCATTAAGTCAGAGCTTCTTTGACATTCGCACAGACAGATTCAAGAGGGTGAATTACGAACCAACGACAAACAAACGGTGCCAATGACAGGATATCCATCTTCTCGCCTTTTCTTTTTCGCACCTTATAAAGCCGGCAATATTAAAAGTGAGGGCTGGGGAGCGAGTTCAAAACGAAAATATACACGAATGAATACTGTGGATACCAAAGACAGCAACGGGCAATATTTAATGACGTGTGACAGGGGTGTAAACCTACGACACTCATGGATATTGTATTTTGGGGTATCTCATTGGCAACAACAACTATCTATCTACTTGATGAATGTAATGAAACGGAATTGATTGTGAAATTGCTTTCTTAATGGTGTGATAATTTATTCGATTGCTTTGGTCGCAAAAGTATAATTGCTTCGTTAAGGGTGCAGATTGGTTTTTGTATATTTGATACAATACACCAAAACAAGCATGTGTAGGTGAAGAAAAATGTGTAACCATGAACGAAATTGAGCAAATTTTGAAATTAATTGATCTTGAAAGGTCATAGTCAGGGTTGATGGAATTGAATCTCAGAAAATTCTTAGAATTTCTTGAGATTGAAATTGCAATCATTTTGTTGACAATTTGACTGAGAGTTTTTTTTTTTATTTTCCATTGAAATATTTGAAATAGAAAAAAAAAAGAAAACGGAACATAATGAAATTTCAAAGAAGCTCCCAAATCCTTGAAAGGATTGTTTGTTTGAAGGCAAAAAAAAAAACCAGAGTAGGTAAGCAGGCACTTGTGTGTGAGAATTTTTTTACGGTGTCAAAAATTAATTGATAATAAAAATATTGCATTGATTTGTCCTTTTTCCTTTAAGAAAAGAAACCTGTGGGTGTCAAGTTATCGAGATATACCTTGATAAGAAGACTTGCGATGGAATTCGAAAATATTGAGAGCTTGAGAATGAGAAATTAAAAAGAACCCGAATTCCATCACAGGAATGGATATTATCTACCTTCAGCAATGTCAAGTATGACATTTTATCTGACAGAAAGGTAAATTGGATTGGACCCGTGTGCTGTCCAGAGTGATTTCTGATTCGAATTAGTTTGCTTTTTGCACCCACGAAGGTTTTCATTCTAAGAAAATTCATTTCGAGGGAGAGAAATATCCTTGAAAATAGCAGCCTTGAGAAATTGGAGACACATAGCAGGTGAGAACTGGGGCTGATTATGGGATTCGAGGCGAATCGTTTTGCTAGCGAGTTTGACAATTTTCAATTACTGCTTTCGCTTTCACCTTCTTCGTTTTGAACTCGACCAATTAACAAATTCGAAGGCGAATTTGAAATGCCGTAAAGTTTGCTGGCAAGTTGAAATCCGACTGCTTTTTATTGGCGGATTCACAGGCGAAAGAGTGTTTATTATTATTAACTGGAAAATTGGAAGAAATAATCAAACCAAAAGTGTTAAATCACTGGAATATTGGAAGAATTTTTTTCACTCCGCCGCGAATTCGTTATACGAAGCTAGTCGAATTTGAAAGGTCGAAAACGGTTGAAAACGATTCGCCGCGAATCCCATAATCAGGCACCTGATAAGATTACCAACGAGGTGTCCCTGTGTGATTCAGTTTAATGGAGGCATAATATACAAAAGTATATGCCTGGCAACATTGCCAGAAAGCCTCTAATGTGCTGGGTTTAACACAGCCACCAAAATGAAACCCCTGGTTTGACGAAGAATGCAGGCAGGCCTATGCAGCCAAGCAGGAGGCATACAAAGCGGCGCTGCATAGAAGGACAAGAGCTGCTAGTGAGCTCTACGAGCGAAAAAGGAGAGAGGAACGCCAGCCTCTCAGGAGAAAAAAGAGACCATGAGAAACGTCAGATCGAGGATGTTAAGAAAGCCAACAGCAGGAATGAAGTTCGGAGGTCTTATCGAAAGATTAAACAGCTGGCTCAACGTCATCGAGCAAGAGGCGGTGCCTGCAGAGAAAAACAAGGGAACATCTTCTACAGCATTCAATGCTGGGGATTTGGAAAGACCACTTCTGTAGACTATATAACTGCGACGACGAACAAAATATCGATGTCAGACACGAGCCTTTCATCGGACACGATGATAGCCAACAATTCCGTGAACCTGACCTAGAAGTAGTGAAAACTGCAATATCACGGCTGAAATTCAACAAAGCCGCTGGAGCAGATGGACTAGCTGCTGAGTTGTTCAAAGCAGCAGGCGATGAGCTAGATAGGAGCATGCACCAAATCATCTGTAAGATATGGTCAGAGGAATGCATGCCCGATGAATGGAACCTCAGCATTGTTTGTCATATCCTGAAAAAGCAGATCCTGTATACTGCGCCAACTACAGAGGAATCAGTCTACTTAAAATCGCCTACAAGATCCTCTCTGCCTTAATATGTGAACGTCTGAAACCTTTCATCAACAATCTGATTGGTCCTTATCAATGTGGCTTCAGGTCAGGAAAGTCAACCATCGACCAAATTTTCACGTTGCGGCAGATCCTGGAAAAGACCTATGAACTCCAAATCGATACCCACTGCCTTTTCATCAATTTTAAGGCCGCGTATGATAGCATCTACAGAGACGAAGCTATGTCTAGTTTTGACATCAATGCCAAGCTCGTTCGCTTGTGCAAAATGACGATGGAGAATTCACGCTGCTTCATCAAGGTTTGCAACGAGCTTACGGAATCTTGCGACGTCAAAACAGGATTCAGACAAGGCGCTGCACTGTAGTGCGATTTTTGTAACATCGTTCTTGAGAAGATAGTGCAGAACTACACCGTCAACACCAGAGGCACTAACTTAAAAAAATCTGATCAACTTCTCGCGTACGCCGATGATATTGATATAATGGGAAGAACACAGCGTGATTTCAATGGCGCCTTTGTGAGAGTTGAGACTGAAGCGGCAAAAATGGTTCTAGCGGTCAATAAGGGAAAAACGAAGTATATGCTATCTTCGAGGAAGGACACTCAAAACTGACGGCTCGGACAGAACGTCACAATAGACGCATATAACTTCGAGGTATTAGAGGAGTTTGTCTACCTAGGCTCCGCTACAAACACGGGAAATAACACCAGCGCCGATATCAGACGAAGAATAACTCTTGCTAATCGCTGTTTCTTTGGGCTAAGAAAGCAATTGAGTGGAAAAGCCCTCTCTAGTGCAGATAAGGTAAAATTGTACAACACACTCATCAGCCCAGTCCTGTTGTATGGTGCAGAAGCATGGACCTTGACAAAATCGGATGAAAGTGCCTTAGGCTGTTTCGAGAGGAAAGTTCTTCGGGTCATCTTTGGCCCCGTGTGCATTGAAGGGGAATAGCGAAGAAGATATAACAGCGAACTTTGCGGGTTGTAAAACGATATGGACCTAGCCAGAAGGGTCAAGGTGCAGAGACTCAGATGGCTCGGTCATTTAGAGCGGATGGACACCAATACTCCGGCCCGGAAAGCCTTCGATAGTATTCCCGAGGGACGTAGTAGGAGAGGAAGACCGCGACTCAGGTGGCAGGCTCAAGTGGAAGAGGACCTCAATCAACTTGGAGTGCAAAACTGGAGACGACTAGCTAAGGACCGAACTAGCTGGCGGAGACTGTTGATTGAGGCCCAAGTCCACAACTGACTGTAGCGCCACCTTAAGTAAGTAAGTATGTGCCTATAAGGCGCAAAGGGACATAGGGTTAAATCTATAAGATGCTTCTTTCAGGTTGTTTTGTGATTGGAGATAACTTGATTTTGAACTTATTGGATTATGCACTTTCGCGCAATGAGAACTGCAAGCTGAAACGTCATTTTTTAATATGAAATTTATGTTTTTAAACTTGAAACTTGAAAGCACTTTGACAAGTGTTTTGTTGTCTACAGGTTCGATGTTCAATGTTATTTTTTATCTGTCGAAATTCAAATTTATAAACAGATTTAATTGAATGTAAACAGCCTTTTCCTCTCGTCAAAATAAACTAACTCTAGGTATAATGTGACATGAACCCAATAAAAACTAGAAAGTATTATTTAATGACTTCTTTAGTAGTCTAATTGCCAGCACAGTGTTTAATTTCTCTCCCATTCATAAAAATAAACAACTTGTAAATTAGCTAAAGTAAATAAACAGTAATTAGTGACATAGTTCATAAACTCAAGACAAGACATTCGTTTGAAATAAAGTTTGATATGATAATAGCCATAAAAAAAAACTTTGTCACATGAGCGTGACGAAGTTTTAATTACATTTTAACAAAAAAGAACGCCCTTCCTAAACTTTAATGTATGAAAGGTTGTACCTAATACGGTACGAGTTTTGTTCAAGGTAATAAACAGGGCGGATCACAAACGACAAAATCTCAGAAAGTATAAATTGAGTTAACGCAAGAATAAAAGGAAAATGCTGCATTCGTTCGGGAACTTGATGTTTTAGTTCAAATTATTTTGAGAAAACAAACAATTTTGCAGAAAGATCAACGATCTATGTACTTCTTGTGCCTCCAATGTTTTAAGCACTAATAAGGAGGGAATTTAAGCAATTTGCCTAGAACCGATAACGAGAAAATTGCAACAACTTCGAAGTTCGAATGCCAAAGAAATAATTCAAAATATACCATTTGCCATACTAATATTATAAAGAGGAAAGATTTGTATTTTTATATTTTTGTAATAATTAAACTCAAAACTACCGATCCGATTTCACCCTGAGTAACAAAGACTATAATATCTTATTACTAGAAAGTAAGATGGTTGCACTTGATATTTCAAAGGCTTTTGATACAGTTTGGATCAGGTTCTCTTATCGAAAATGCATGCTTTCAGTATTGATAGGTCATGAGTCTCCCCCTTCGTTGGAGTAGAAGCTTCCTTTCGAATCGTTCTATACAAGTTGTATTGGATGGGTTCAAGGTAGCCCACAAAATAAATGCTGGTGTGCCCCAGGGCTCCGTTTTATCTCCAACCCTCTTTCTCATTTTCATCAATGATCTGTTGTCTGTAACTTCAAATCCAATTAATTGTTTCGCTGATGAGTGTACTCCATGGGGTAAGCCTTGACGTGGCGGAGTGGCTTACGGTAACTACTATCATGAAGCTTAGAGCTATGTGATCGCGAAACTTGTTTTCGCAGAAGGACCTCCAATGGTCGACAGGTCGAAGCGGAGTATGCTGTTACTACTAATTACCGTACAACGAAGGAGTGTTCCCACTAAGGCACTCCCATCGGGAGACGGCAGCGAATGAATTTCTTCTTTGGAATCAACGGTGGCGTCTTCAGTTCCAGTTAGGCCTAACTACTTGGTTAACACCTCTACGTGCTATTTCGACCTATTTGAAGCCCAGGCCGTAAGAGGAGCGGCTTTTTCCGGCTCTTGCACTTGGAGTCACATCAAGTGCCTGGTACTCCAGGTTGGGGGTTGTGCATCGGGGTGACTTCCCGACCAAGTATAAAATAATCTAGTTGCGAAAGCAACAACAGGCCTCGGAAACGGACGGATACACTGATGACGACCCAAGCAAATGTACAAAGGACAACGATTTTCGGATATGCACGTGGAATGTTAGGTCCCTTAACAGAGCGCGTTCTGCCGAATAGTCTGCGGAGACCCTCAACTGCTACAAAGCAGATATTACCACTATCCAGGAAATGCGATGGGATTGACCGGGCAAAAGGAGGATGAAAAACTGCGACATCTACTATGGTGATTGTTACCGAGAGCAACAACAGCGACTCTTTGGATGCGGATTCGTCGTGGGAAGCAGACTCAGGCAAAAAGTCTTGAACTTCAAATGCGTGAGCGAATGCATCACGGCAATCCAAATCAAGGCTAAATTCGGCAACATTCGCCTAATATGCGCGTATGCCCCCACAGAAGAGAAAAAGGACGACACCTAAGACGAGTTCTACGAGCTCCTTGACAAAACGTACGAGCAATTTCCTAGTTATGACATTAAAATTGTCCTCGGCGATTTTAACGCAAAGCTGGGAAAAGAGGACATCTTTGGTGGAACAAACGGAAAGTACAGCCTTCACGATAACGGATTCAGGCTGATCGATTTTGCTGCGGGCGAAATGTTGTGGTTCCCTCCGGGTTCCCTCATCTGAACATCCATAAAGGTACATGGAGATCTCCTGATCAATCAACCGACAACCAGATTGATCACAGTGCGATCGACGGAAGGCACTTGTCTAGCATTTTAGATGTTCGAACTTTCCGAGGAGCTAGCATCGACTCTGACCACTACCTCGTCGTAGCCAAGGTAGTGCTACGAATATCCCGACAACGGCCAAAACAAGGAAATGCTGCAAGAAAATTCGACGTCGGACGGCTATCAAGAGATCGCCAGATCTTTCTCTGATCGACTGTCAAGTAACCTCTTAATGAGTCCTATGCCTCCAACATCAAGTATCGAAGACCAGTTGTAACATTGCCAGAAAGCAGTTAGAGATACCGCGTGTAATGTGTTGGGTTTCATACAGCCACCAAAAGGAAACCCCTGGTTTGACGAAGAATACAGGGCGCATTCAGCCAAGCAGGAGGCATACAAAGCGGCGCTGCATAGAAGGACAAGAGCTGCTCATGAGCTCTACGAGCGAAAGAGGAGAGAGGAACCGCAACATCACTATCTACTCAAATCCAACAAAGCCGCTGGAGCAGATGGACTAGCTGCTGAGTTGTTCAAAGCAGCAGGCGACGAGCTAGATAGGAGCATGCACCAAATCATCTGTAAGATATTGTCAGAGGAATGCATGCCCGATGAATGGAACCTCAGCATTGTTTGCCCGATCCTGAAAAAGGGAGATCTTCTAAACTGCGCCAACTACAGAGGAATTAGTCTACTAAACATCGCCTATAAGATCCTCTCTGCCGTAATATGTGAACGTCTGAAGCCTTTCGTCAACAATCCGATTGGTCCTTATCAATGTGGCTTCAGGCCAGGAAAGTCAACCATCGACTAAATTTTCACGTTGCGGTAGATCCTGAAAAAGACCTATGAACTCCAAATCGATACCCACCACCTTTTCAACGATTTTAAGGCCGCGTATGACAGCATCCACAGAGACGATCTTTATAAAGCTGTGTCTAGTTTTGGCATCCGTGACAAACTCGTGCGCTTGTCCAAAATTACGATGAAGAACTCAAGCTGCTCCATCAAGGTTGGCTAAGAAAGCAATTGAGTGGAAAAACCCTCTCTCTAGCAGCTAAGGTAACACTGTACAACACCCTCAACATCCCAGTCCTGCTGTATGTTGCAGAAGCATGGACCCTGGCAAAATCGGATGAAAGTGCCTTAGTCTGTTTCGAGAAGAAAGTTCTTCGGGTCATCTTTGGTCCCGTGTGCATTGAAGGGGAATGGTGAAGAAAAAACATTAGCGAGCTTTACGGGTTTTACAGCGACATGGACCTAGCCAGAAGGTTCAAGGTCCAGAGACGCAGATGTCTCAGGCATTTAGAGCGGATGGACACCAATGCTCCGGAACGGAAAGCCTTCGACACTATTCCCGAGGGACGTAGGAGGAAGGGAAGACCGCGACTCAGGTGGCGCATTCAAGTGGAAGAGGACCTCAATGAACTTGGAGTGCAAAATTGGAGACGGCTAGCTAAGGACCGAGATCCAGAATATCCTTATTTAACTGTGTTCGCAGCAATCGTCTTGCAAGGTGTCGGAACATAACGTAATTATCAGATGTCTACAGTCAGTTTGATTTTTTTTTTTTGGCAGGGGAGTGAAGATCATGACTTGAACTAGGTATCTAAATAATACTTTTGCCACTGGCGAATTGAATTGAAAGCGAACTCTAGACACAATACAAAAAAAAAAAACGACAAACCTCATGTTAACTACTCCCGAGTCGCAAATCCCGAGATACCGATCGAAATGTACAGAGAAATGTTGTGTTTAAAAATTAACTCAGAAGAACCGCATGATGTGGATTCTCCCCCGCGACCATTTTAATGAACTTTGTTTCACACTTAAAATGGCTAATTCCAAAAATTTTAATGAAGAATGTAGTGCTTTGTGTGTTTGTTAAGCCTTGCTTTAAAAAGCGAAAAAAATATATTTTCTTTTTTCTAAAGTTTTTATAAATTCATATGTTGGCCCTACTTTTAAAAGAGCTTTTTAAAAATGGTACCAAGCAGGAATTTGTTAATTAATCCATGTCACAACAAAAGAGATCCCCCTGAATCATCTTATCCACTTTGTTCAGAATTTGATATTCAAATCACACCTGCAGACTTGAAATCCCAAATACCAGACCACTAAAAATTAACCTAAAAGTTCTACCTGTCTCAGCCAAATGAAAACTGAAAACAAGAGAGGTCAACAAAAAAATCTTTGAAACACTTCTCGAATGACAAAAAAACCGAATAGGAAGGTTAGAACTTTGTATCGCTTTGTCTCGACATCGCATCCGCAACAAGAAACAACTTTCGTCTCTCACAATTTTTTTCTTTTTCACTTGTTTGTATATTTTGTACACTCATTATTACTTTCAGCAGGCATCTGTTTGGCATTGTTATCCTGCGAATAACCTCCGTGTCCGTATACCTATTCACCTTGACTTTTCGTTTCTCCTCATTTCAATGCCAAGGCACGTTTGCTTCTGAGCAAGTCTCTTGTACTCTTCTTTTTTAGTTCATGAATTTCGTCGAAAAATCTACTTGAAAAACTTTTCACTCCTCCAAAACAACTACTAGAACACCGTCATTGTTTGCATGGTTTTAATGTTAGGTACCTAAAAGTTTTCTCAACAAAAGATTCTTAAACCGCCTGTTTATTTTAGTGACCCTAATCATGTTGGCCTTGTTTACCACCTCACCTCAAACTATTAATTGATTTATGCATAATTTTTTCATTTTTCATTAACTTTGCGTGTCCTTTTGTTATTAAAAAAAAGAAATGAATCATCAACAAAAAAATCAAAGATAATGTCAAAATTCTGACTTTGTCCAAAAATTCTAAACGGGGCGACGAGCGTGCGTCGAGTGTTGAAAAGCAATATTCCACAATAAAAAGGATTTATTTCTTTTATTTTCATTCAGGATTTCATGGAAACGAAAATCCTAACAACACTACGTGGGTCATTTTCCTAATGAGAACGGCAAAATGTTTTATTTTTATTGCTTGAATTGAAACAAACAAAAAATTCAGAGAGAAAAGAAATGAAAGACGAAGGGCACATGTTGATGTTGGTTAACGCTCCAACTGGCATGATGAATCGAATTCAACTTCGAATCGGGGATTCAGCAGTCCGGGCACGTTTCATCCAATGTTGATTTGATTTCGTATTCAAATGTGTTAGCCTACCACGCTGTCGTAGTGTAAATATCTCTGCTGGCAGCTTGTTATTCCATCGTAAAAAATGTTAAGAACAAGCCTATCAGCAAAAGTGTCAACAATTTCGTTATTTCTTTTATTTTTTTTGTCAATTTTATGTTTTTCTCTTTAATTTTAATTGTTTTAAGCCCACTTAGGTTTTATGAGCATCGTTAGCAGAAACAAAAATGGGGAAACACTTGTTTGGTTTCATTTTAGAAATC
>CAKKXW010001880.1:0-10795 GCA_920937365.1 Sphaerophoria rueppellii | reverse complement strand
AAATAATAATGCTAATAACATTTGTTTCAGCTCATGCATTTCTATCCAACAATTATAACCAAATTTGTATATCAAACAATTTCAACGTAAAAAATGTTTCCTTTTTTGCAAATTAAAAAAAAAAATCCAATATGTGCGTCATCTTCAGACATTTTAATCATCTCTTCAACCAAATTATTCAACATTAATTTTTCATGGAAAAAATGTAACGTCGCGTCATCATTACAGAAAATATCTTCGAGACTCTGACCTGCAATGAACTTGACGCGATTCTTACAATAACACGTTCGCGTTTTGTCTTGTCTGTATCTTTTAAATGAGTGGTTTTTACCCAAAATAATGTGGCTCAATATACATACACAGTCTCCTGTAATTTCGAATATGAGAGGACTGACTTTTGGAAGGAAATAATCGCTTTTGTACACAACCAGCCTCAGCGTGAGCACTTAAGTCTTATTGACTTTTATATACAGATGTAGATACATTTCCATCCAGCAGTCATTTGTTTGTTTTGTTTATCCATCTCCATACAAATGTCATCTGTTTGAAAATTGGATAAATTCCCTTCCTCTGGTATTATGAATAAATAAACAGTAGGCACATTAAAATAATTATTGTAGTTGGCTTTTGAATTGAAAACATCTTTGTGTCTCTGTCAATGATTAACATTTTGACAGAATCAACGATAAGGCCTTTGAATACAATCATGTTTTAGCTTAGAGGTTTTGTAAGTCATGCCATATGTCAACATTTCAATATTATTGTCTAATAATTTTAACCCCTTTACATCTACGGGAAACAATGCTATCCATTTGAGAGTAGTGTTCGACTATCTATGCTTGAATCTCATCATGTTTACAAAGTTCTTCCAGCTTTCAATATAATAGAGAACCTTTTCTCAATCTCCTGCCAATTACCTTTCTTTATCAGAAGAAATATTTGAATTGAACAATCGCTAACAAAAAACCAGCTGAACCAAGTGAAAAGAATATCCCATTTCCATTAGATTGCAATCTACGTTCTATCTCTTAAAACATTTTCCGATGCAAATTGAATATCTATCAACGACAGAAATAAAAACAGAAGACTAATAAGAATAACCGTTCTTCTCACAAACGCCAAGTTACAACTCAAGAAAATGTTCACTTCCGTTTAATGGCAATCAAAAAAAAAGATGTTATTTTGAAGATTCCATGTAGAACAATCTGGATTTTTAATCAAAACCAACATTATTACAATCGAAAAGAATGAAAGTAAATGACTATTGATTTTCAATATGGCGCTTGCGGACTTTTGTCTTGTACGTGACACAGCCGACAAAGGAAAACCATTAAGATTGACATTAATTTTAATTTTGGACATAAGAAGCTTTACTTTTACTCCATTTTGCTGATGTCAAAAGTCGGACACAACAATACAGTTTCACAATCAGCAAATTTGTTGATAAAATTAAACATACGATGAGGGAAGACTACATAACAAAGCTTGCCATCGATTATGTATGTATGATTTTTCCTTTCCTTTTATCCTGTTTGACTGTCCACCTCGCTTTTAGTCTGATCCCGGTGAGACGATGAAAACCATTTTTATGCAACATTCTGGTGCGCGTCTATGATCTGAGCGAAATAAATGTTTGATAGATATATCCTGCTTTTGGAAACAAAGCGAATGCATATTTGATTTGATTTTCAGTTAACGGAAAATTTGGTTGTTTATTTCCGCCGTACGCATACATCACAGCAGACTATGATAATATTAATAAAATAACGTATATCAATATGATGGGAATATTGGAAATTCTGTTTGTCTTTTTGACTCTACCGTCAAGTCCAGTCGATAATTCCAGCATTGCAGTTGTGCATGTTCGTTGTTTGTATTATCTAGAAAATAACCTATAGGTAGATATGTAGAATTTGTTGGCTTTTTAAAAAATAGATTGTCAACAAATACAGTAAAAAAATATGTTTCAGTCATATTTGCCTTTGCAACTTTTTTAAGGTCCTGTCAAACACGGATGAGAGCACCCTAGGCCGGTTCATGAGAAAAGTTCTACGGAAGATCTATGGTCCTGTCTGCATAAACGGAGGAGAAGATTAAACGACGAACTGAAGAGTGAAAGTCCAAAGACTCAGATGGCTTGGTCACGTGGAGACGATATGGGCACCAATACTCCGGCCCGTAAAGTGTTCGAGTCAACCCCAGAGGGAAGGCACAGTAGAGGAAGACCAAGGCTGAGGTGGCGCGTGCAAGTTGAAGACGACCTTAACCAACTCGGCGTGCGAAACTGGAAGCAGCTAGCTAGAGACCGCGCTAGCTGGAGAGGTTTGTTGGTTGAGGCCAAAGTCCACCCTGGACTGTAGCGCCACCTTAAGTAAGTAGGTAACATTTTTGCATATCAATTTGAACAACTCAAGATGCAAAGTGATAATGTTTCTGTCGAATACGGACTTATACATAATATCTCTTAATATGAGAAATCGGAATTCAGCGACATAGGAAATCGGGACAAAGATTTGAAAATCAAAAACCGAAAATCAAAAACACGAGAATGGATATCATAAACAGAAAAACCATAAATTGAAAAAAAGGAAACGTTTGAGGCTCACGAAATCGCTCTTAAGTTATCCTACGATTGCACATGAACCCTATGAGCAAACCATTTGGCGTTTTTCTTTTTACCTCTGAGCAGATCACGGATTTTCCAAAGCGAAGCTCTGAGCCGATCATATTCAAGGTCCTCCAATTTAATAAATAAATAAATAATAAATAATTTTTTACTAATTATTTTTTTTAACAATTTTTTTGATTGATTGTTTTGGCAATCTATTTTTAATTTTGTGGTTCGTTTTGTGTGTCAAATTCGAAAAAAAACAAGTGCTATTCGCCCAGCTATCTGCTCTATATTTGCTCGGTCATTTTATCCTGAGCTTTGCAACGTACGCTAACTTTTCGTTCAAATTTTGTTAGTGCGGTTGCATTCGCTCATTGCTTAAGTGAATTTGACAATTTGAAGAAGCGTAGAGAAGACCAAACCTATCTTTTTTTTTCCTTAAGGAAATTTTCGTCCGGTTCTTTGACATTAGCTTTAGTTTACTTAAGCAATAATTACAGTTGGGCCTTTAGTTAAAAACCATCAAACCAAACAGCTGAGTCCCTCGTTAGATGCCGACACACACTAAGTTTGTTGATGGTATTCTCTTATCGAGCGGGTCACCTGTGATGATGTCTTCCTATTCCAAGTTGCCCATCGACGCGCTGGTGCGTCATACGCTTCATATGACCCAGCCATCTTATTCGCTGAAATTTAAGCTTTCTGACCAGGTCGTTGTCCCTGTAAGATCGGTACAGATCGTGGTTGTATCTCCTTCTCTACTCTCCGCCGATGAACACTGGACCGAATATAACTCGAAGAATCTTTCTTTCAAAGAAACCCAAAAGTTTCTCGTCCGCTCTTGTCAATGTCCACGTCTTCGCCTAATATAGAAGTACTGGATTTTGTTCTTTGAAGGGTTTTAATGCTTAGATGCCTAGTTACAAAGAAACAGCGATTCAAAAGAGAGATTCTTCGCTTTACATCGTGCTCTGTTATAGCGGAACCTAGGTTTGAAAAGTCTTTAACTGCTTCAAAACTATTTGTGGCCATTGTGATGTTCTGGTCCAGTCAGCGGAGTTGTGCCTTTCTTCTTGATGACAGCATTATTATTCTTTGATTTCGTCTCATTCACAGCCAAACCCATTTGACGCTTCCGTCTGAATGTCCTCAAATGCACCGCTGCTGACGGCTCGCTTCGATCTGCCGATAATATCAATGATGTCGAAATGTGCCTCTGGTGTTAACTTCTGACTTGCACACAATTATTGCTTCGAGTATAAGATATTAAAGAGGTTGCATGACAGTGCATCGCCTTGGCATAAACCTTTCTCGATGATGTTTTGGCCGACTTCGACGTCATAGCGAAAATTATGCATGGTCGTCCTGCACAAGCAAACTAGTTTGTCAGGGATGCCAAGACGCGACTTGCCTCTATATAGCTCGTCTCTTTCGCGATCCTAGGCAGCTTTAAAATTAATATAAAGATGGTGTGTTTCGATTTGGTATTCTTGCGTTTTTTTTTAATCTGTCGAAATGTCAATTGACTACGTCTAAATATTCCTTCTCGAGGTTGATCGCGATAAACTCATATCGAGTTGCCAGCATCGATTCTGAGCACTGTCTTTACGGTATGCTGTTCCAAGGGCAGATTGCTCACAGATGGCAAAATGGTCGTGGAAACTGCCTGGAAGAGCTCCACGAAGAAGAAAGAGTAAGTTCAGTAACCGGGCGTCAAAGGACACGCCTCAAAAATTATCATTAGAACTGAACACCCTATATCTTTGGATTGAAAGACTGCGTTTGGCTGCACACATAGTTCCTATGAAACCTTGGGGATACGAAATTGATTAACGTGCTATCGGAATAGAATTGATATCCATGATCGTAATCGTTGTAAGAATATTTCTTATTGTAATTTTTGACCTTTTGTCAATATCACTTATGCTCAAACAAAAGTCACAATTTTTGTTTACATCCAAAGCTAATTTGTTTAAATTGTATGTCATACAATCAGAAACACTGATTTTAACAGACATTCAGAACTGACCATGTTTTTACCCATTTTTGTTTCAACTTCAATTACTTCGATTAATCTTTTCGATAATCTAGACACGCTTATATGCATTAATTGATGTGTCAATAAAACAACATGTCCATTGTCCATATTGTCCGTAGCCCATGGTCGTGTTTTGTTGTCTGATTTGTCGTTTTCAATACAAGCTTACATTTGAAAAACATTAATGTTCAGAGTAAGTAGCAGTGGCTAGGAGGCCAAAATAGCCTTCATTGATTGTTTTGTTTTGACGGTACAAAAATGTCGACTGTTATCATGGACGGGTAATAATAGACGACACTCATTTGGATATTTTTGTTGAAGGCTCCCTTATTTTTTGTTGTATAGTAGAATAGGTATTTATAAAATTTAATTTAAAGCAGTCCACACATGCAAGGACACTTGATTTTTTTTTTGTTATTTTGGAGATACTCGTTCATTTATATTGCATTGTCCATACAGATTGTAATGCAGAACAAAATGTAGCCATTGTCAACCTCAATTTATCAGTTTTTCTCTTTTTATCAACTTCAATTTGCTTGAACCCTTGAAAATTAACTACTCGATTTGTGAGAAAGATTTTAAAAGTATAGGGATTCAAAGGATATAAGAACACAAGTCTTATTTATGCTAGTAAAATTGACTAAACCGTTTTTTAAGGTACAGGATGACTGATGAAACCCACTACCATGATAACTGGGACACTGAAACAGGAATTTGGATTGCATGCCGCTATCCACTCACTACAGTCCGTATCCGTATAGTTTCTGGTCAAAGAGAGAGAGAGAGAGTGAGAGAGAGAGAGAGAGAGAGAGAGAGTGAGAGAGAGAGAGAGAGAGTGAGAGAGAGAGAGAGCAGATGGACCATTACGAGACTTGTTTATAATTTTGCCAAGAATTGGACAGTCGAAAGAAGACAAGCCATTGAAAACCTTCATTATGGACAGAGGAAACAATCGCCGCTGTAGCTGCTGCCATACCAAACAAACCAAGCGTTTCGACAAGAAGCTCATTTGCTCAAATTGGTACAAGCAGACAATCATTGCAATAAATTATACACTAAGATTTGGATTTGTTCGAATGATAATTTCAAATGACCAACATACTGAATATGGAGTGCTTGCAACCCACACAGTTTTGTGTGAAGTTTTATCGTGCTGCATTGTCGGGATTTACTACTTCAAAGAAAACGGTCACGCCGTTACGGTTACTTGAGAACATTACATGAGCATGTTGAGTGATTTTTTTTTCTTCCAACTCAGTTTGGTTTCAACAAGATTGTGCAGCTCCTCACATATGTAGGCCGGTCTTTTATGACAAAATTGCAATGAAAAATTCCCAAGAAGCTTATATCCAAAAACTCCATTTACCGTGTGTCCCAAAGGTTGAATTCAAACTAGCTTATTAATTAAAATTTGTATTGTTATTTTCTTATTTGTTTAATTGGGCTTTAATGATCTATTTCCTTGATGCAATTAATATTAATTAATAATTAATAAGAAAATAACAATACAAATAGATATTTTAAATCTTCAGCTAATAAATTCGAAAAATCCCTTGAAGAAGCTGGAAAATAGCCAGCGAAACGTCGGGTAGCAAAAAGATGAATTAGTTTTTATATTAATTGCATCAAGGAAATAGATCATTAAAGCCCAATTAAACAAATATTATATAATTTTTTTGCTTACATGCTACTTAAAATTAGGTCCTTAAAATTTTTTTTTTTTTTAGTGTATTCATCAGCTACCCTGTACACATAACTTCCGCTTTACGGTCTTGACAAAATGGAGATATTGATTTAGAAGCTTAAGTCCAACTTACTCGCTCAAGCAGCCTCTCTAGAATCAAGAGAAGGCTTGGTCAGTTTAATATGAGAATTAGGCTTAGCTGCTGAATTGCACAGACAAGCAATTACGGGTTTGGTTAGGACCATTGTCATTAGTCATACACTACTCCGTTTGCAAGAACCATGGCCAATGAAGGATTTGTCTTAATACCTAAGCCTCAATAAAAAGAACCATTGGACTGCAAGAATTGCAGTAGTATGACCCTCAAAATAGAGAGTCATGCTACGAGAGACTGATGTTCGAAAGAACATTGCAACTACAAATCGACACATACAACTTCACAATGATTTTTAAGCCACGTATAAGACTTCGCCTGAAAAAGAGAGATCCTCTTAACTGCACCAACTACAGAGGAATCAGTCTACTTCATCGCCTACAAGATATTCTCTGCCGTAATATGTGAATGTCTGCAGCCTTTCGTCAATAATCTGATTGGTCCTCATCAATGTGGCAACAGGCCAAGAAAGTCCACCATCGACAAAATTTACTCGCGGCAGATCGTGGAAAAAACCTATGAACTCCAAATCGATACCCACCACCTTTTCATTGATTTTAAGGCTGCGTATATGACAGCATCTACGAGACGAACTGTATAAAGCTATGTCTAGTTTTGACATCCCTGCCAAGCTCATCCGCTTATGCAAAATGACGATGGAGAACTCACGCTACTCCATCAAGGTTGGCAACGAGTTTACTGAATCTTTTGACGTCAAAAAAGGATTCAAACAAGGCGATGCACTGTCATTGTGATTTCTTTTACATCTTTATTGAGAAGATAGTGCAGAACTCCACTGTCAACACCAGAGGCACTATCTTCCAAAAATCTGTTCAACTTCTCGCGTCCGCCGATGATATTGATAGAATGGGAAGAACACAGCGTGTCAATGGCGCCTTTGTGAGAATTGAGACAGAAGCGGCAAAAATGGGTTTAGCGGTAAATGAGGTAAAAAAAGGAGCATATGCTGTCTTCGAGGAAGGACACCCAACACCGACGCCTCGGACAGAACATCACAATAGACGCATACAACTTCGAGGTAGTAGAGGAGTTTGTGTATCTAGGTTCCGCTATAAACACGGGCAATAAAACCAGCGCCGAGATCAGATGAAAAATAACTCTTGCTAATCGCTGTTCCTTTGGGCTAAGAAAGCAATTGAGTGGAAAAGACCTCTCTCGAGCTTTTAAAGTAACATTGTAAAACACCCTCATCATCCCAGTCTTGCTGTATGATGCAGAAGCATGGACCTTCACAAAATCGGAAAAATGTGCCTTAGGCTGTTTCGAGAGGAAAATTATTTAGATGAAGGGGAATGGCGAAGAAGATATAACAGCGAACTTTACGGGTTTACAACGACATGGACCTAGCCAGAAGCGTCAAGGTCAAGATGGTTCAGTCATTTTGAGCTGATCGACACCAATGCTCCGGCCCGGAAAGCCTTCGACACTATTCCCGAGGGACGTAGAGGGAGAGTAAGACCGCGACTCAGATGGCGCACACAAGTGGAAGAGGACCTCAATCAACTTGGAGTGCAAAACTAGAGACAGCTAGCTAGGGACCGAGCTGGCTGGCGGAGACTGTTGATTGAGGCCCAAGTCCAAAACGGATGGTAGGGCCATCTTAACTTAGTACGTAAGTTTAAGACTTCACCTATTGAAACAAATTTTTCCAGTGATTTTCATGTAAAGTTAAAAACTTTAAGACTTTTTCAACGGTCTTCTTGAAATAAAGTTTAGCAGCACGTAAGCTCGAGAGGTACAATTAAGTCCGTCCAACTCAGATGCTCCTTTTTCTGGTCTTGATACAAGATAAGCTTTAAGAATCAATGTGGGTAAGACCGAGTGTAATCCTGTCAACCAAAAGAATAATGAAACCGTCTCGTCTTGCAAAAACGTCATGGCTCTTGAAAAGCCAAGGCCTAAGTTACTCTCATCATCAATTCTCTGGGTACGTGTGAAGAATTGAGGGGACTTACAATTTAACGCCGAATCCTGAAAGTTTTGCCAGTTCTTCGCAATAGGCAGTGCCCGTGAAAGATGAAATAAAAACTATTGGTACGAGTAGGACTTGAACGCACGACGTTCTGTTTAGCAGCCAACGCACCTTACCACTAAGCCACGGACACTACCTTCTCGAGGAACTAAACAGTTATAATTAAAGTCTTTATACCTATGTGCAGAGTGCAAACACATACATTTCACAACATCAGATCAGTGAATATGTGAGGTACTGAGGCTGAGTTAAGCTCACCGGTCTTTCCGGGGTTGAAGTTAAAGAGTATCTACCAAATATTTAAATATGTGTATATTCAAGTTTTAATATCTTCTCTTATTTATTAAAATGATTACAATACAATTTACTTAGCTACCGTTTTATTGGTGAGATTTTCCGTCTGCAAGACGGTATGCTGCTAGTTATGGCGTCTTGGGTGGTCTCCTCAATGCAAGTTTAGGGTAGTAAAAAGCTAATCAGCTAACCAACAAGTGGAACAATTTACGGGTATGGGATTAGTATGTGTGACAAGACCCCTTATGACTGGGGAGAAGTCTGTAGTGTTATCATAAAATCACGGATAAGTCCTGAATAACAAGTTCAACTCCGGTAAGTACTAGAAGATTCTGGTAAATTACAGACGAATCCGGTAGATAAATCGCAGACAAATTTGGCAAATTGCGGAAAAAGGAAAGATTCACATGTTATAAAAAAGGAAAATGTAAGGGTCTTGTTACCGTTTGATTGTTCTTAGCCTTAAAATTAACTAACTCAGATCGTAAAGGTAAAAAATGGTAATTTAACATTCTCTTACTCAATACCAAATCAAAACTACTGTTTCTCTCAAATCAAAGTATCGGTCATACCAGAACCTTTTTGTATCCAATAATCGTTACGGACAATTTCTCGAAAATCTTAAAATATAAATATCAAATCAAAAATAATATTTTACATAAATCAATCCCTAAAAGGGTTAATATTCTGCGGTCACATATATCTCGGGGAACATAGGAAAATTGTAATCCAATAAAAGCCATGAATAGATTAAGGTCTTATGAGTATCTATTTACATATAAACCTTGGGATTAAGACCTTTGTGTGTAACTACACCTTCTCATTTCTTGTGTGTTCACAAATGCCAATATCTAAACATTTACATACATTATACATGTGTGTGTCTAAAAATTGTATGAAAAATAATGATATTATGCTTACAACGAAATTTAATAGACTTGCGTAGGGCTGTGATAGATGAAAAAGGTTCGCTTTTATTCCACATGTTTTTCTCGAAGACGGTATACTATATTCAAACAATTTTTTTTTTGAAGCCATCATATGGAATAGATATACCTTTTTTTCTCAAATTGATGTCAATTCCTTACTTCTTGAATCTGTTATAGAGGACATGATGGAGTCTAGGATGTGTGTCCTTGCGTGTGGGAGTTGTGTTAAATTTTCGTTCCTTGTGAAGATTTTTTTTCTGAAGGTATGAAAATATTTCAAAAGAAAAACTTGGGGTAACACCGGGGATAATAAAAATGATGTCATAATCAATCACGATGAAATTTACGTTATTTCCTAGAAAAAAAATGTTTTGAAGGCATACTCGTGAGAGAAGATAGAAAGAAAGTTGAAATGTTGTGGATGATGATGGAAACCAAAGTCAAGGCAAAATCCCTTAGGGCTACACGAGATCAAAAAAGCATTTGTTGATTAATAATGATTCAATGAGATTGATATTGATTTTTGTTGACAGTTTGAACTCTAGTCTGCTGGAAGTACACTGGAAAAAACTTGAAGGATTTCAATTTGTCGACCATGGCATCGAATTCTTTGTTTTGCATAAAAGGTCCTATTGATCTGTTTCGGCAGTTCCGATTTTGACAAAAGAGTTTTCTGGAAGTGTACACGTTCAGAGAATATATTTTCCGTCTGTGGCGTGAATATAAAATTCAAATTATGCCTTTTGTGTAAAGTTATTTGGAGGCAAAATTTGATACCATGGTTACATGGAAGATTGATGATTGTTTCAAGACGGAGTCAACTCTGTCATTGATAGTGCTATTTTTAACTTTTCATTCATTTTGTTTAGTTTTTGTTTTTGCTTGGAAAACCAACTTAAATTTTATTAACAAAGAAGATTTGAAGTTAGGACAGTATGTTTTGTAACGAAGCGTTACATGCTTTCATATAAGGCACACAAAATACCGAATAGAGTTTAGGTATATCAAAGAATACACTGTAACGAAGCGTTACAAATATTTTTTACTTTTACGGAAATTGCTCTAGTGAAATAGCCAGTTGCATTCCTCCCC
>CAKKXW010001875.1:0-10816 GCA_920937365.1 Sphaerophoria rueppellii | reverse complement strand
AAAAAAATCCTTTTTAACGCAATTCACACAGCAAATGGCTAAATTTGTTCCCTTTTTTAACCAAACTTCAAATTTTAACCAAACGTCAAGTTTTAATACACATTTTAACGCAATTCACACACGACCTTAAGAGTGTTCCGGACCAAAACTGCGTTTTTTCAAATGGTATTGTTAAGCTATTAAATGTCGTATTGAAATGATTAAGGTGTCATTGTGCAGACAAAAACTGTTTCTAAAAAACTATTGGAGCATAATTTCAATTTATTAATTTGTTACTCAGTAGTAAAGGCTCAAAAACTCCAAAATGGCCAAAAATTGTACTTTTTCAAAGAATGACACGTATTCCACTCTTAGCCACAGTTTTATGAAGCCATAGGATAAGAGTCAATTCAATTATAATTAATAAAAACAACTCGTTTGTGGAAAAGCAAGATAAAATTCATCAGGGTTGCGTCTCGGATAAAAACATAGCTTGAACTTCAACCTTCATATCCCAAATCGTTTTATTATCACGAGGTAACTCATATGGGTTAGTGAGGATAAAAACGCGGCTAATATACACATTAAGATTAATATTAACGTTATCTTACAGTCTTACTGTTACTAAAAATGATATGTATAACACGAAATATTCAAGGCGAAAAATCACTCAAAGAATATAAGTAAATTTACTTGCGCCACGTTTGCTTTTGCTGAGGGTTTACGGATGAATGAAAAGTTAGGACAGTTAGGGGTTTATATGGTTTGAAAGAAATGGTGCGCTATCTTCTGTGCGTGTTTGAGTGGTCTACTGCGATTAGTTTTGAAATAACATCGAATGTATCCATGTGCCCCGTGTTTCCATGAACCCCAAAATCCCCAAAGTATTGACCATTTTGTTGACTTTGTGAAAATGCTTATTTAAAACATGGACATCTTGGTGTTGGTGTTGCCTGAAAATGTTGGCAGAACTTATTTCTCCATAATCTACATTCATACGTGCAGAAACATTTTAATTTGCTCTTTTGTTTCTACAGAACTGGATTCGCAAATTCGTTGATGGATTTTCCGAAATTTTTTTTGCTCTTTCTTTTAGCTCACATCAGTGTACGTGAATACGACTTCTGTCTGAGTCTTATGTGTTTTGGTATTCTGAAAGAAGTATTGGCATCAGAAAAGCTTGCAGGATGCTCGAAATCTCGACCGGAAAACTATTGAAATGAATCGAATACATGTGATGATTCAACTGTTTATGTTGAATTTGTGAAACTATCTTATAGACTCGTTTAATATGTATATGTTTGATCATCACTTAAGTGGGCTGTAATTATGTTGTTTTTATGAAAACTTGATGCAAGTAAATTTTACTTTTGATCTTGGTTGTAAGCTTTAACATCAACATCAGGAAGTACTGAAATATTAGAATGTTTCTTAGAAATAACTTTATTTACTTTCCAAAAAGGTTTAAAACCCTTTTTGAAAGAAAAAATTAACACATTCCATCTTTTATTTCGGTGGGCAAGAATTTCACTTTGAAATTACTTGTTTAGTTTTGAAACCATATCGCTATAACAGAACTGCCTCTACCTTACCCAACATCTTCTTACCGTGTTCGCATCATAAGAAAAATTGCTTATCAAAAACACAAATTTTATTCATAGTTCTTTAATTCTTTTTTGTTTAAAAAGTTCATTTTTTCTCCAATAGTTATACAGTTTAAAAGTCGAATTAATTGCTCATTAAGAAATGTTAGCGAAAAATGTTTTTATTTTGATGGAATTTTCTTTGAAAAAGTACGATTTTTGGCCATTTTGGAGTTTTGAGCCTTTACTACTCAGTAACGAAGTACTTATTTGAAATTGCGCTCCAATAGTTTTTTAGAAACAGTTTTTGTTTGCAGAATGACACCTTAATCATTTCAATACGACATTTAATCGCTTCACAATTCCATTTGAAAAAACGCAGTTTTGGTCCGGAATACTCTTAAACTAATAAGAACCATAATGTTGTCAGGCAAAGGTTCTGGTTATTTGATTGGAAAAGTTTTTTGAGGAACAGCATTACCAACTGCCTCATTTATGATAACAATAAAATTTTTTAAGTAGGTACATATCAATTTGATAATTTTCCTTAAATTCATTTAACACTAAGTATTGTGCATCGATATTGTTTGACAAATGTGTCCGATAAAAATTCCAGTTTGCAGCTTTCTCTCTGGCAAATTAAGTCTAGACACTGTTTCAGTTAAAGATGTATGCACTGGTAAATGATCAGAACTAATAGCTATGGAGAGTGACAGGTTGGGTAAAATAATTCATTTTGTTAGTTAAAAAAATTCAATTACTTTTGGAGTTTTATTTCGATCTTTTGGTATGTAAGTAGGATTAATAGGGCTAATTACGTAGTTATTTTTTCAAGCAAACATAATATCGCGTAAAATATTACCCCAAGAATTTGCTATAACGCATTTTCACGAATGATGTCTAAAGTTAAGATCGCCACCTATTTAACAATTTTATTTGATACGCATAAGCTTTAAAATATCATTTTCGAGCATTCCTTTTTCTTTCGCTTGTACAATTTTTCCCAGAAAATGAACAGAATATATTCTAAGAGAAATGCTTTTGTTTATTTTAACTACTAACCACAATTGACTAAATTCTTTTTTTAGCCAAAATTGCCACTCCTCCTCCCAAGAAACTTTCTCTATCACATTAATGAGATACATTTATTTCCGGCTTATGTTTCTGTTAGCAAAGCTATGTCAACATTGTTGCGAATTAAGAAGTCAAACAATTCTAAATTCTTATGGCAAGCGTCTCCTGCATTCCAAGTTATTATCTTACGGTTTATATTAATCATTTTGCTTATATACATATTTTAATGCCAACATAGTGATCAAATTAAATCGGTCAGCTTTTGTTCGACATAAATTAAATATTTTTGACATCATTTCATCAATAACATTGGAGAAAATAAGTAATTTTGTTTATTATTACAGTTGTTTTTGTTAATATCATGTATATGTTGTTGTTGATGCACCGATACAGATTCTCGTTCCGCAGGAGTGGCATCAAATATGTTGCATTCCTATTATATTTATTTTGATCGATTGTGAGAGCAGGAAAGTCACTCAAAGAGAAAATTGGTTGATTATTTTGATAAGCAGTGCCGCTCTTTTGAGGATAGGTTTTTTAAAGTTATCAGCAGCCTTGTGATTTCCCTTTACAATTTGGACAAAACATTTTTGTTACATGGATATACCTCTGGCAATTATAACAGTGCGTAGCCTAGCCTAGGTTAGGTTAGGCTAAGTTAAAGTGGCTGCGGATACAGAATCAGCACACTTAGGCCAAAAGAAAATGCCCATTGTGATACCACATGAATCTAGAGAACTACTTCTTACTAGTCGAACCATTTTGAGCTCTTTATAAAGCGAGAAGATATTTGATATCCTTACTAGCTAATTCACTGGTGTTATCATAAAAGTATTCTCCCAGATGAAGTTTGCGTCTTAGTGAAAGAGCAGAGCATATGCAGAGAAGGTGAGAGATTGTTTCCTCTTCTTTCTCGTCCATACAACTCCTGCAGAAGTCATTTGAGGCTAAACCAAGTCGTACTGCGTGCCTGCCTATAAGACAGTGTCCCGTAAGGACACCTATTTGGGAGCTTATATGAAATCTGCTTTGAGATAACAAGTCCTTATAGAGTGCTTTAGGTCAAGTGACGGCAATATGAGCTTAGTGGCTGCGCACGTAGGTAAATTGTACCACCTAGACCTTGTTATCGTGAAGGCTGTTTCTTTTAGCAAAAGTTTGCATGTAGCTATCGGTATACCTATCTCTCTATGGAGATTTCAAGGTAACAAATTAAAAAAAAAAATTGTACATTTTTGTGTTTCAAATCAAGTTAAAACTATTAGATTTCTATATCAACATTTTTTTAAACCCTGATACTAATTAAAAAATCTTATTTACTATTTTTGCATTCTTAAATTTATTATTATGTATGTATGTATATGAAATGTCATTTCAGGCAGACGGCAGTTATTGCCAAGTACTTATTCTTCCGAAAAAATATTGTAAGACAACATGTAGGTACGATGAAAAAAATAAAGAAATTATTTATCTATCTATCTATCTCTACCTATCTTTTCCCTTTCAGGTAAGATAGGTATGACCAAAGACTATACACTTTGATTCACGAGCGTTGTGCCAAAAAGCTAGAGCATGTAGGCTGAGCTGAGACAAGAAAAAAATCGTATGGGAAGGGGGGGTCTATTCCCCCCGTTTAGCCAGGAGGGGCTATTTTCTTAAAAATTGACTTATTTTATAAAAAAAAAATATTAAAAATCAACGGCTTCGTTCACAACACCGTGTTGTACCTTTTTGAAAAGCCAGAAATATTTTCTTTCATTTTGTTTTTAAATTAAATTGTTTTAACGAATAGTTTAAAAAATAATAATTCTCAAACTCAAAATTTTCAAAAAAAAAAAACAAAAACATCATTTTTGAGCTAAGTTTTTTTCAAAATTTTATGTATTTAAGTACTAATTTTATTTTAAAAATTCAATGCCATTGTTAATTTTTAGTCGAAAACAGAAAACCGGATGCAAAAATATCTTTTCGTTTTTAAGAAATAGAAAAAAAAACCAGGACCACTTTTTTCTAAGAAAATCTTTGTTTATTTTTACCTATCTCGACTTTTAGTTTTATTAATTTATTATGAAACATTAACCTTTCTTTTAATATTTGTTCTGTAATTGGAATTTTATGAGGCCCCAATACAGTAAGATAGTATTGGATTTTCCCTGGATTAATCATTTTGTTCATTGATAACCACTGAAAACTGACCTGAAATTTTTCTTATAATGCCTGGGGGCCGCGGCCACCTGTCGGTGAAGGGTTCTACCTGCTAGGAGCTTAAGATGATTAAATCGCATTTTTTCTTGAAAGAAAAAACAATAAATCGTAGCAGAAGTGCATGTACCTAACTCTTCTCGAGAGTATGAGTTTGACATTGTTATGTGTTGATGAGTCAATATTTCAATTGGAAATGGTTGTTTACTAAATATGCGATGCCTTTTATTCACCTTTAGTTGTTTTCGTTCAAGAAAAATTGACAAGACAGGTGACCGCGGCCCCCAGGCATATTAAGAAAAATTTCAGGTCAGTTTTTAGTGGTTATCAATGAACAAAATGATTAATCCAGGGAAAATCCGATACTTTTCTACTTTATTGAGGCCTCATAAAATTCCAATTACAGAACAAATATTAAAAGAATGGTTAATATTTCATAAATTAATAAAACTAAAAGTCAAGATAGGTAAAAATAAAAACAAAGATTTTCTTAGAAAAAAGTGGTCCTGGTTTTTTTTTCTATTTCTTAAAAACGAAAAGATATTTTTGCATCCGGTTTTCTGTTTTCGACTAAAAATTAACAATGGCATTGAATTTTTAAAACAAAATTAGTACTTAAATACATAAAATTTTGAAAAAAACTTAGTTCAATAATGATGTTTTTGTTTTTTTTTTTTTTGAAAATTTTGAGTTTGAGAATTAATATTTTTTAAACGATTCGTTAATATTTTAAATATATTTCTGGCTTTTCAAAAAAGTACAACACGGTGTTGTAAACGAAGCTGTTGATTTTTAATATTTTTTTTTTATAAAATAAGTCAATTTTTCAGAAAAATGCCCCTCCCGGCTAAACGGGGGGAATAGACCCCCCCCCCTCCCATGCGATTTTTTCTTGTCTCAACTCAACCTACACGCTCTAGCTTTTTGGCACAACGCTCGTGAATAACCCTGTATAACAAGCAAAGATGTCGCAAGTTGTTATATGGTCTTTGGTATGACGGTTCCATTTTTAGCGAGTTCGTTGGCTCTACAATTTCCCGTGATGTTGCTGTATCCCGGCATGTAGCGGAGGTGAATATTAAATTGCTGCGACATCTCCATTAGAGATGATCGACAATCGAGGGTCGTTTGAGAGTTGGTTGAGACACCGTCGAGAGATTTAATAGCAGCCTGGCTGTCAGAGAATGCGGATATCAGAAGTTGATATCACGTTTTCTCTTTGCGAAGAGAGAACCCCTTTGATTGCTAAAATTTCCGCTTGGAAGACGCTACAATGATTTAGGAGGCTGAATGGGAGGCTTAGATCAAGCTTTTCTGGGTACAAACCACTACCAACTCCATCAATTGTCTTGGATCCATCTGTATAAAAATGGATGCTTTTGTCATCCAGGAGTTTTTCGTCTTTCCATTCATCTATAGATGGAATGGATAAGTGGAAGTGTTTCCCAAATTGGGGTTTTTGAATGGTGTAGTCCATGTACTTTGGTATAGAACCCACATTATTGTTGGTCCATTGAGATGAGGCGTTGAGTCTTATAGCTGTACTCGCTGCCACTTGTTTGTTGAAGATGCTGAGGGTATGGTTCTCAGTGCCCTACTTTCTCCAGTGAAGTCCACCATACTGCAACCCCGTACATGAGTATTGGTCGGATGACCGATGGATTTAGCAAACAGGTTATACGAGGTTAAAAACCCCATTTGTTTCTTATTGCTTTCTTGCAAGAGAAAAGAGTTACTGTAGCTTTCTTAACTCTTTCCTGAATATCAGGTTTGCAACTTAATTTTTTGTCTTATATCAGGCCAAGATATTTGGCTTCATTGATTAAAATTTTTGGTACACCTTTTATTGAAGGAGGTACAATTACTGGGATTTTGTATTTCCGTGTAAAAAGGACGAGGTCTGTATTTTGGGGAATAATATTAAGTCCAGTGATCAGCCCATCTAGTGAGCATATTAAGTGCGTTTGGAGGTCTCTCAGGGTATTAGGATGTTTTCCTGTGACGGCGATGTCAATATAATCGGCATACGCAATCACTCTGGAGCCTTCCTTCTCGAGGGATATTAGCAGTTTGTCGAATACTATGTTCCACGGGAGAGGGGACAGAACACCACCGTGCGGAGTGCCTCTGCTGACAGACCTTTTCGTACAAAAATCCTCCATCTTAGAGTTGATGATCAACTCTTTATCTTTGTTTGAATAATGTTTTTTGTAGTCCCATTTGACTTACATTTTAAAGATAACTGAATGTTGCATTGGATACCTTGAAAAATCAATTCATTTTTAAGAGATTCACTGCTGTAAAGGTCTAGTTTCAGAGAGCATTGCAAATAAATCCCCTCATTAATTAATGTGAAATATAAGTGCGGATTACCATACTTATGTTTTCAATTCCAGCCACCCTACTAGTTTCTAAATATTTTTACTCATTAAATTATAACCCATACAAACCCTACATCCTTAATTTGTTTTTCTTAGTAGAGAAAAAAATATTTTGAAACATCGAAACTATTTTACTCAAAGACTCGAACATACTTGAGTAAGTACAAGCAAACGAATTGCTTGTGAATAAATTTGACTCGAAATGGTCGAAAACGAAAAAAATGTATGCGTTTCTTTTGCTTGCTTGGTTTGACTGACAAGCCTTTCTACTTCTGAATAAATTTATTTGTAAGTAAAGGTTGCAATCGAACGAGTAAGCACACAAGAAAAAGTTGAATGTGTTCGAACTGTTCAAACATATACTCATTTTAATTTCTGCTAGCGACCTTTACTTTGCAAGAAAGAAAATAGGTTTATATGTGAATTGACAAGAAATGAAAAAACATCAACAAATCAAATATTATGGTAAAGGTACTTCGAATCTTTGTATTATAGAACAACAAGTACTTACTACAATATAAAAACGTATGTAAAAAAACTGCTTCTGTGAAAAATTCTCAAGATGGCACCACCATCGTTTTCCTTCTTGAGACTACTCCCCAAATATACATATGTTTATACCAAGCTTCGAATGACATTGAAGAGAGAAAATTATATGATTGGCTATTGTTGTAGGTTCTAGGAATCGTATATGAGCATAATCCGGAAAACAGATTGACATTCTTCAGAAAACCTATACCTACTCATTAACTTTTTGGAAGACATTTAACACAGTTAAATAGTTGAGCACCTCAATTCAAAACCTTACAAACAACTTTCTTCGTTGAAAGTCAACCAAAAGTTCTACAAATAAACTCATTCTCATAAATTCCACTTAACCGCAAATAAACAACATATTCATCTACCCGGTCCATTAAAGTTGTTCGTCCTCATACCAAAACAACAACAACAACAACAGAACAAATAGAAAGAATACTCACCAACAACATCTAAATATCCAACTTGACTCTTCATCGGATCGGTGTTTATCTGACACATATACCAGCCCTTGTCCGATTCTTTAACATCACGAATTTTCAATACCCAAGCACGTTTCTCAGCGTGAGTTATGCTCATCCGATGATTTTTGGTGATTACGTGATTTTGTATCGTTAGAATGGTTTGTGTATCCACACGTAACCACGCGATCTAAACGCAGAAGGAAAAAAAGAAAAGAGACTGATAGCAAAAGAAGTAACAAGAAAAAAAAAAATACCGGTGATGGTGAATTAGACAAAACTGCCCTCAAACACATGTTAGTTAGTGTTAGATCCGGAATAAACAGACAGGAAGGAAACTTAGGTTAGGAGAGTTACCGTTAACATTGTTGTGCAGATGTACACTTTTGTAGCGTATATAGATAGATATCTGTCTTTCTTAAGCATTTTGTATGGTAGAAAAAAGACCTTTTTTATCATTTTTGTTTGGCAATAATCGCACAAGATATCATTATTTTGTTATTGTGTTTCTATTTTGTTCCTTGGATTTCTGGTACGGCTCAGGATCAGACTTAGGCTCAGGAAAGGATGGAAGGGAACGTATTCTCCTAATTATCGTCAGAAAGGATGACGAGGGAAATGATGGCAGTAAATCAATTTGGCGTTCGTCCTCCTTGAGGGTTTGTACGTCTTATTCATTTCCTTGATGGCAAGGTTGGATCGGGTGGATGTTGGTTTGGTTGTTGTGGACGTTGAGTCAATCAATTTACGTGAATAACAGGATTCCATCGAAAGAGGAGGTTATATACACACGAGTTTAGTGAATAAACATGAATTCAAAAGAAAATTTGATTGGGTGCAAATTGTTTTTGTGTCCAATTCATTTTGGTCGGTGACTTATTGTTGGGGTATCGAAGTCTGTCCACAAAAGGAAACAAGGATGTATTCTGAGAAGGCTGATAGATAGGTAGATGTGTTTTTAACTACGTATGTAAGTAAAGCAGCTTTGTGTTACACGGATAAAATGAAAATCTGCTGGGAGGTTAGGTACTAATTGTGGGAGTTAAAGTTATTATTAACTGAAAAGCAAGTTATACCTTGTATGTCTGCAAATTGTCAACAACACATTGAAGAATAGCTTCTCGTCCCACAGGGATTGTAACATTTTGTAAGGGCTCACCGAATTTCGGTAGATCTGGAAAAAGATGAAGAACATTTGATATCATTATTATGTGTATTGTTCGAAATTGACAGGTAGTTTTTCATAGGGTTGATGGGGTATATGTATTCTTAAACAAAGCTACTATTATATCGTTTCGGCTGTATAGTATAACAATAAGGTTATGTGGAAATGTTTGGTCATGATTAGAATACCTAAGTTCCAAGAGGGATCTTATGAACTGTTTGGTTTCTGGCTTGTGTCCTTGTGTCGTGGTAATGGTGATTAGATAAAAGTAAGACAACGAGGTGAGGCTAAATTTTTTTTGTTTCAGCAACCGTAATCCCTTTCTATGGATTTCAATAAATTGTAAGCTAGGTACTTAAAGAGATATTTGAGTTGTTAGATTACCTTAAAAGAAGGTAATTGTTTCAAATTTTATTAATGTTTGATGCATTTGAACTTACAATGTGCTTACACATTGAATATAACGTAGGTTAGGTTAGGTTAAGGCAGGGGCGGATTTAGAGACTCTTGTTAGGGGGGGCGACCCTGAAAATGTTGATTTAATAGGCAAAGAAAAACAGGTCTTTAAAAGAACAATTAATCGTACAGGGTTTTGAAAGGTATAACGATTACAATATTAGCTGCGTTTTATCATTACGATGATCTGATCCGGATCAGGGGTGGAATCGTGTAAGGTGATTTGTGACTATCACCTTTGTGACTATCAAATGTGATCACATTTTATTTTCCTTCTGCGTAAGGTGATCACTAAAAATTATTCGCAACTTGGCACTACTTCCAAAAATAAACATTTGACGTTTCGTTTTTGACCTAAGAATCTTTGGTATGTATATGGCAAACTAGCAATCGATCATCGCGCCATCTAGTTACAAGCTGAGAAAGCCATTTTTTTACACAAGTTGGTATTGAAAAGAAAAAAAAAACGATTCTCGATAGTACTAGGTATTTCATGTACACAGCAGTTGTTGACTCCGACTTATTCATTGCGAGGTTATATAAATACATAGACATTATACATTCAAATACAAATCCAAAATTTGGGGGATATTATATGAAAACGTTTACATATTATATTGTTTTTCAGAAAATATAAACAATCTGGGAAAACACAAAACAAGCTTTGTATTTGGAAGTTTAAACACACATATTTATTTTATTTCGCTGGTTAACCTCTTTTTTTTATTCATTTTCTCGCTACCCATTATTTTAATTTTTTTAAATAATTGTCCTGGAACAGACACGTTCACTTTTAGAAAAAAACACAATAACTTAAAAGCGCGTACAATTGTATATGATATGATATGTGATAAAGAAATAGCTGTCACAAGAAAAAGTATCAATTTGGTGATTGTCACATGTGATTATCACCTTACGCAGACAAAATTTTTGATTTGTGACTATCACCGATCACAAATCACCTTACACGATTCCACC
>CAKKXW010001872.1:0-10824 GCA_920937365.1 Sphaerophoria rueppellii | reverse complement strand
AAAAGCATTGGAAAACTAACACATTCTCACTGGGTTAGTACAAAACGACCAAATTGCAGCTTGTAGGCAAAAAGAGAGCGAACACCCGAAGTCGTGACTCTAGGTTTTATATATTCTCTATGGCTGAGTGCTCACTCTTTTGTCACCTCTTACACAGGTTCACGGAGACGAAAAAAAGAGAAGATTGTGTGAGTTCACCTCTTACACAGATTCATGGACACGAAAAAAAGAGAGGATTGTGTGAGTTCACCTCAGAAAAATTTTGAGGGTGTTTTCGGCAAGGGAGGAAAAGGTCGCGACTCTAGGTATTATATATTCTCTATGACGTTACTGTGAATGGGAATCTCTACCGCTCAATGCTAACCGATTATTTTTGGAATAAATTGGATGATATGGACTTGGACGATATGTGATGTCAACAGGACGGTGCCACATGTCACACAGCGGGCCAAACAATCGAATTATTGAGAACGAAGTTCGATGAGCGCATTATCTCCAGAAATGGACCTATGAATTGGCCGCCTCGTTCATGCGATTTAACGCCGTTTAACTATTTCCTGTGGGGCTTCGCCAAATCCATGATTTATGCCAACAAGCCAGCGACGATTGATGAACTTCGTACGAATATCGAAAGTGAAATTGCAGCAGTATCGGCAGATTTATGCTTGAATACCGTCGGAAATCGGGTTCAGCGTCTGGACTTCTGCAAGCGTGCCCGTGGTGGCCATGTAAAAGAAATCGAGTTCCATACATAATGGCATCAAATGTACTTCCACAGGAATAAAAAATTTAATTGATATTCAAAACCGTTTTTGTTTAATTTAAGAAAACTTTTGTAGCGTATTGAAAAACCCTTTAGTTAGAACTTCGATAAAATTAGACCCTCGAATTCGGGGGTCTAGTGCCTTAGGACTTGGTTTAATTACAATTTCGTTTTTTCAACGAGTGAATTGAATTGAATTTATTATAAAAAAAAGTTTCAAAAACATGCTAGAACTAGGTTCTAAAAATAACATGTTCTAACCGCTTAGAACTCAATGATGATTTTAGATCGAGTTCTAGAGAAGTGAAGAAATGCCCGAGTTCCAAGTAATTTAAAAACTAAGATCTAAGGTTAGATCGAGATTCACTGGATCGAGTTTTAAAGGGAATTTAGAACTTTGTGAAGGAATTGGGCGTTAGTTCTCCATGATTATCATAATTTTGAGTCTACTAAAATTCTCTGTTTTTAAGAGAGTGTTTTTTCTGTTTTCTTATAATTCTCACTAATTTCAGGAGTAAATTGTCATGATAAGAGAATATTTTTTTGCAGGCAACTGTGAAATCTTTCGGTGCCATCTTGATTTTCGGTTGTTTCTCTTCACAACTGGGTTCCTTTTTAAGATAAAACCAAATCCAATAAATTGATACCCACTTAAAATAATAGCTCCCTTAAAGCATGGAAGTGATAATGCCATCATCCGTTTAAGATTCTCTACCTCTTGTCTATAGTCATTGGATAATAACCTGTGCAGTCATTTCGTAAATTAAAACGTTCGTTGCCAATTTTCTTACTTAAAGGGAAGACAATGACACGACCACGGCCAGCAGGCGACGAAAACGAAACGTTCGATATCATCTATTTAAAAAAAAAAAAAAAAAGTACAAACAAAATTAAAGAAGTCACTTAATCCAATCGACATTGAGATTGTCTCCCTATTTATCCACCCAACCATCATATTCCTCGAACGAACAAAGCTTAGGGGACGGAGTTTTATTCCGAACATTTAGGCACGCTACATAGGGCAATTATTACACTGGAGCTGTCAGGTTAAAATGACAGGCCTTAAATTAGGTAAGATTTTATAATGCGATGAACGTGAGAGAATTTCGAGGGATATCTATCACCTATTAAGCAATAGAAGATGCTTTTTTTCAGGATGTTATATAAATAGATAGTTGTTATGGTAATTTGAATACTGGATATAGAAAACCTTAGTCTCTTCCAGAAATGGAGATTTTTATACAAAAATATGAAACAAAATTTCGACCTCTAATTAAAAAGCAGATGAAAAAAAAAATTGAAATCAACACAGTTCAAAACTACTGGGGGTAAGTAAGTAAGGAAACTTTTAACAAAAGAAATTCAACCAGTTGGAATTTTCATAACAATTCATTCAACCTTACAACGAATACCACTCAAAAAGAAAAATAACTCTCAGAAAATATTTACCTCTTACCTTCAACTTATCATTCCTTTTACTTTGCTCTTCAATTTTAATTGACACAAAAAAAAATAAAGAACGTTTAAATGTGAACTTACTTGAATACAAGCACACGTTGCAACGGAAGTTGAGTCCTTGTTTCCAGTATATTGCTTTTGAATAAACAATTCGCAATGCAAAAAAGCAAAACACTTTCAGCGTAATGTGGAAAGTACAATTTTGTTTTTGTTTCTGTGTTTTTTTTTTTGTTTCTTTTCATTTTTCGCTGATTTAATATTTAATTTCTATTTGTCGTTTCTATGTTTTTTATTCAAAAACATGTTTTGATTTTTTCTTCCGAAGTTTATTCTACAACTGTTCCACAGTTTAAAACCCTTAAACTGTGGTTTACCAGAATTTATTGACGAAAATGTAGAACCTGTGTAAGCCAACAAAATGTTCTTGAGCGTGTATTGAACATAATACAATATGAACAACATTTCATAAACTAACTTTGATTTGTTGACACAAATTAATGAGAATTAAGGAGAACGATGTTTTTGCAATTGGAAAGTATAAAAGGAAACGTACTGAGATGGCTGAGTTTCGTGTTTCTTATCATTTCATTAGTGTTTTTAGTTTCGATGCAACTGTGCAAAACACTCAGTTTTATATTTCTCTCACTTATTATTAAAAGCGTTCGGATCACGACCATGTTAAAAGTAAAACAAAACCAGAGAATATATTTACAAAAAAATCGCTATACATTTTTGTTGTGCCTACTACTTCGACAACATTATACAAGATACAATGAATATATTAATAAGTTAAGTACCCTGTAAGGTATCAATTTCTTGATGTCAACTAAGTGCATGTTTAAACTTCACTTGTGTAAAGTTGTCTGTATATCATAAATATTGCTTTCTAGCTGTCTAATCTTTTGTCTTCGTTATTTATGATTAATAATTCATTAATCAATTGATATGTTTGACACATAATATCCATCAGTGTTTAAATGTCAAAGAACAAGTGTCCAGAACAAAAATTACTCCTCAAATAGATCTCCGGGGACACTCCGGATGACACCATAGAATGTCAAATGTCTGGCATTAATGCCAAAGGCTCAACAAAGAAAATAAAACATCAGAGATTGAATACTGACGTTTATCAGACAAAACAAAATACCCCAACCCTGTACGACCAACACTGCCAGCCCCAAATAATGTATAGGGTATAAGGTATTTCATAAATAAATTCGAGCTTGTAAACATTCACACATAAAAACTTTTGCCTTTGCATGGTTAACAACGGAAACAATAAATAAATAATGTTTTGCAAAGGAAAACATTTAAGTCTTAAATTCAGATATTTGCAAACAACGGTCAAAATGTTTTGGTTACATATTGATACAAGAACAAGATGTTTTACTTATCTAGTAAACTGGGTGAGTGTTGACAGAATCAAGGACACAATAAGGATGTTATAGTTCGGGTTACCCTAAAAGAATCAAGGAGTAATTAATGTAAATTCAGGAATGCTCCCTTCAAATCACTAATTGGGGTTTCAGGTCACAAGAAAATAAATTTAAGAAATTTTGATAAAACTTTAATTATAAATTTTAATGTTCAAAAGTTAAGTTACGCAAGTAAACAATAGTTTTTCTGTTCTCTTGACTTCTTAATAAATCGACTACTAAACGTACTTAAAATGTGGCGTCAAATAAATGAAATCGATTTTGTATTATAATCTGTAGTTATTACGATGCTAAGGATGTTTTAATTTTATGGAAACATTGCTTTTCGAAGGTATTGAATATTTCCAACTTGTATCACAAAAGGATTGTTGACATTTTGATAAGGGATAAACAAAATGGATACATGACCTTAAGCCATTTTCTTCTCATCTTGACTAAGTGCTTTTGTCGGAAACTTTGAATGATTGATTAAATTCAGATTCCTTTGTAAACAAACATGGATTCATAAATTACATACGTTGGATGGTACGATGCTTAAATAATAAATTTCAGTAAATGAATAGTTTAAATAAAGTTCAATTCAATTATTGTTCTTGTTTTCATACCAATCCTTTGAATTATTTTAAGAGCCTTTGAAGAGAATTTGTATTTACCTGAAAAAGAAGAACAAAATTAAATTTGATTAGTAATATGCCTCTTTTACTGAAATCAAAATAATTGTAAGTAAAGTTTTTAAGCTTTTAATTTTCTTTAAGGGTTACAGTATGGTTTAACTTATGTATAACTTGATAGTTTCGACATCTAAAGGTTTTGCGGCAATTGTCATCTACCATAGAAAACCAACACTTGTGTATTTTTCAGAAAATGTATGAAAATAATTTTCTAAAAGTAATATCAGAAATTCCAGCTTATTAACACATCAACATGAAGAAGAATGAAGAGTTTTGTACTTTCCTTAGATTTTTTTCTAGTTGGGGTTTGTTTTTAACCAATTATTAAGGGTAATTTTTTGGCTTATTTGGTCTATATAAGTAAATAAATAAATAATTTTCGCCTTTAAATTTTTGTTTTCATGTGATGCCATTTTAAGTTTCGTCGACGTTGTAAATTCGTTTATATCGATTCTTCAAATTCCAAATTATACCACGGTCATTGAAAATTGTTTGGGCCAAAGCAGACTTTTTTCCGAATTGACACTTTTGAGCGAAGTTCTTAAAGTTTGTCTTTGGGAAAAGACGAAATTTTTGGTTCAAAACTGTTCGTAATAGACGATAACTTGGATGTAATGGTTGGTATCCCTATTTTTTAAAGGTACGAATTATTGGCGCCACTCCTTTAATTAAAAAATTCCAAAAACTGCTTTGCCTAGGAACTAAGGAGTATATTTTTTAATAACCTGTGCTCAAAATACAGTGTTGCTGGTAAGCAGACTATAAATTTGGTAACATTTCCATTTTTCATTTTTTTCTTTTTTGAATTCTTAGATGAATATTTTTTTTTAAATATGGCAATATAATAAATTTAAATTTAAAATAAGAAAAAATGTTTAAATTATTCAAATAGGGGTGCCAATTATAATTGATCCCATTTAAATTTGTGGTTCAATAATTATTTGCAGGTTGCAGGGGGTGCCAATAATTCATGCTTTGGGGTATCAGTTAATTGTACTTTAAAAACTGCCAATAATTGTACCTCGTATCTGTTAAACATTTCGAATTGAAAATTAAGACAAAAAAGGCACAATTATAGAGAAGAAAACAATCAACAAGCCTTAATAAGTTAATAATATTATATTTATTTTAATTTTTCATTCCCAGAGGAATTTATTGTAATGGGTTTATCGTCTTAATCAGCTTAGAGTTTTTTTTTTAAAGGAATTAAAAAAAAAAAAAAAAACTTAAAAAAACATAAGCCTAACTAACAAAATCTGAGATAAGGTAAGACCCATTTTAAAGTTTTTTTTTTTTAATTATAATTAATAACCATTTGTAGTGTCCGTAGCTTAGTGGTTAGGTGAGTCGGCTGCTAAGCAGAACGTCGTGGGTTCGAATCCTACTCAGGCCCAAAGTTTTTATTTCATCTTTCACGGACACTGCCGCTTGCGAAGAACTGACAAAACTTCCAAGAGTATCATCTGTCATAAAAAAGTGCTTCTCAATTTTGCCGTTCAGAATCGGCGTTAAATTGTAGGTCCCCTCAATTCTTCACATGCACTTAGAGAATTGTTGATGAGAGATAGACACTTAGGCCTTGGCTCTTCAAGAGCTGTCGCGCCACTCTATTTATTTTATATTTGACCATTTTTTTGAGTACCGGTTTTTTGTTATTTTTATGTTATGTATGTATTCCTGTTCTATAAGGCCTTACCGACTGAAACACCATTTTTAAATTTGTTAAAATAAATTACTAAGCAATTTCGAAAAAAAATAAAACAAGAAATTTAAAATGTATGTTAGAGATTTGTTTATAAAATATAACTTTACATATAATCAATTTTTATATTTTATTAAACGCATTGAATGAAGTATTTTTGTTATAATAACCTGTTTTTTTTTTTTTTAAATTAAATTTTGATAAGAATTGCAAGCCATCACGAAAACCAATTGTATTTCTCTGTTTTTTTTTTTATATGGTTCCCTTGGGTGCCAACAGTTGTATCTTGGTGCCAATGACTGCGACTTTTCGCAGTTTTTTCCTATTTTGATGTTTTTATAAGATTCTTTGCTTATTAAACATTTTGTAAAGTAATATTCAAGTAAGGAATTCTTAAAGCTTTAATTTAACATACAAAACATATATGTCAAAATTCGAGAGTAATTAGCAATTTAAAGTGAAAAAGTGTTTAAGGGTGCCAACCATTGCACCCGTTAGCTATCATTAAATCGATGCTGGTTGAATTAACTTTGTATAAACTTCGGTCGCCACCCTAAGATTAGTTTGTTATAAAAGTATTAATAATTACCCCTTGAACACACTCCACTCCACACTTTAAAATTCATGATTCAAGGTGAAGGGAGTTTTGTTAAAAAATAATGTTCGAATATTATTGTAGCATGGAAGGTGATCCAAAATTAGGAATTGACTTTTCAATGGTATAATGCTTTGCATCAGAAGTTTGCAGTAGAATAATCCATTCGGAGAATTTTGTGATAGCAAATATTTTCCAAGAGTAAAACCGCCTTCTCTTTATTGCAATACCCAACATAATACCAGTAAGTCAACAATTGATAACATTATCAGAACTGTAAGTGATTGATTTAAAATTAAAATTTCACTAAGCCATTTTATTACAAAGCATGTTAAATAGTAAGAAATATAAATTTTATTTGAAAACAATAATAAAATAGTACGTATACAACAGAGTGCATGCGTTTATTTCATAGTTAAGTTTAAAAGATGAGCCAATTTAATTTCCTGTAATATTTGTGAGTGTGCTGGGTTACACCCAGACATAAGTTAATAAAAAAAACAAAGTTCAAAAGCCATCAAATTAATAATCAAGTCCATAGGAAGTGTGCACTTCAATAAATTCAGCAATTGAATTCAACTTCATATTCAACATTTTTTAATTCTTTAACAAACAGTTGTTTGCACTTATAAGATACGTTGAAACACAACGGCCCAACAAAGACAATATTTATCTTTTCGCTGCCAAAGTATTATTCACGTTTTTCAACATTTTAAATTTATTCTTTCTTTGTTAAAACCATCCGTCATGTAGCACGAATCCAGAATACATAAATTTGGCATTAAGTTCATGACCAAAAATAATTTGTTGGAAAAAAACAAACCGAAAATAAGAAAACCCTTTTGTCATTAGTGAATTGTCCACAAATATGACAATGACATCTCATTTCATAAGCTTACACGATTTAGATAAACACATTAAGATTCCAAAAAAAACATCGTTGTAGGTTAAGTAGCTTCTCAATTCATACGTTTTTTTGTGGTACAAATACCTACATATGATGAGGTGAAACGGAAAACCCATATATCCCAAGCAGATGGCAAAAAACTCAGGAAATTCACGAGTACCTAAACCGATTACAAAAAACTTGGTCCTGAATTTAAGGGAAGATCACATATAACAGACTACCTGAAATGCATGCTTACCTTTTTCCTTATTCTATATGTTATTTTTATACCTTTTTCCATCCCTCTTTCGTAGTGCTTGCGGAAATCCGGTGGTAAAACAAATTTCATTACTTTTCACAACTTACTTTTGTATCGCATGATGGAAAAATAAAGGGCGAGGAGGAACGAACCAAAATGAAATTTTTAAATCAATTTTTAAAGCACTCCTCTAATTTTTGTATATCCTACGGTCGGGGAATTTTCAGGGGTTGGGTTGAGAGGTTGGCAAAATGAAGTTAACATTGAGTCAAAGAGGGTTGCTTGGTTGCATCACTAAAATTGCAATTCCAAGCATCCTTATTCCAGAATTCATGATTTTTTTTTTGGGCTGCTTTTTCAAAGTTTTTTTTCAACTTAATTTTTCCATCACTAGGTTATCACCGATGACATCGTGCTCATGCTAGACGTAAGTCTTTCATTCCATTTTTTTTGAATAACAAAATGTAAGACTCTTGACATATGAAAGACAAGCCAGTATAGAGTGCACGTGAAAAAGTCATTGTCGGGGATTGTCCTGGCTCCTGATGCAAATAAAGTAACATGCACGATGAACAGGAGAAGATTATGCAAGATGCGAGCGATGGTGCTTAAATTGAATGCACAGTTCGTGTTGCAACTGGAGAATATATGGTACTTGCTTTGGTCTAGAGGTATGGTCATGTAGGAAAGGGGCGACGGTGTAGAAATGTGGAGTAGATATATAGCTTCAGTGGACAAATTTGCATGGTAGAAATGTGCGTGTTGCTAGAGATATATTCTTTTTTTTAACGATGTTCTTAAGGCAATTTGTTTTGGTGTTCAGAAATTTTACACAACTAAACTGGATGAAAGGTGAAATATACCCCATTTTATATGACTAAAATGTGTTAAGTTCACATTCTGAAATTTGTTCTTCTTCTTTTCTCAACATTGACTTCTACACTTATGTTGGTATGGATAGGTAGGAATCTTTTTGTTTGTTACTGAATTTAAACTTTGTTATATAATTTTAAAGGAGGAATCAATTTATTTTTACTTTATTTTAAAAGTATTTAATAAATCGAGTTACTGAAATGTGTCCGTGTCAATGCAGCAAATGGGCACGACATACATTTAAACTTAAAAAGTGTTGAGTTTTTGAAGTCAAGGCTTCATATTGTCTTGGTTTGGAAAACAAATATTTTACATACACATTTTTTTGGTGGCATTTAATTTCTCTTTGTAAGTTGTGTGTTATACTTCGTTTGCGCTAAAAGTGCAGGTGTGCTTCATTTGAGTCGTCTTGAAGTGGACAACTATCGTACAACAGGAGTTAACGTCAAAGCTTGGTGCTACATGAGACACAATTTTGTACAACCTTGCTTAGCTTGGAGCATACGTTTTTTTTTGTAAAAATGATTTTTTGTTGTTTGCAAGATGAGAAATGCCAAGACTGTTCCATCGGCAAGAGAAAATTTACCAGCGGGGAGCGCAAAGCCAGTTTCAACCTCATCCCTTGAGATGTTTTTAGGTACAATGCTCGAAAATCTGAATCATTTCAATTTTTCACTGTTTCAGAATAGCCAAAGTGGAGAAACTGTTTTGAATTCTTCAACATTAATTTCTGTCAAAACTCAAATTAATGCCCATCTAGGAAATTATAATCTTTCTTGCAATGATAGATTGATGAGTAAAAGAATTTTTGAGAAAAAAGAGAGTCAGAAGACACGTTAATTAGTTCATCGTACGCATTGGCTACGAATTAGGTATCAACAGTAACAACAAGCACGAAGAAACAACCCTGGAAATATAGTAGTGGCCACTGCGACAAAGCGAAATCACAGCTATGCCCGACAACACAAAGGGGCGTATAAACTTTTCTCTCAGTTGAAAGAAGTATCAAGTACTTGAAGATCCAAGGCCTAAGGGACATACACACATCAACAATTTACTTTGAGCTCGTGTGAAGAATTTAGGGTATATACAATAAAACCGATTGCGAACAGCAAAGTTGAAAAGCCCTTTTTGATGACAGAACTCTTGGAAGTTTTGTCAGTTCTTCGAAAGAGGCAGTACCCGTGAAAGATATAATAAAAATTTTAAGGAAACGAGTATCAACCAACGTTATAATATAAACAAATATAATATAAAACTAATATTTTAAAAGTATAAAAATTCCAATGCTTATTTCTTCTATTTAAATTTAACATTTGTAATCCTTAATACAAAAAAACTATTTAACGGTCTAAGCACCATCCCCGATCCCTTACATTTCGATTTGCAAGCTTGTGCCACTTCCACTCCTAGGGCGACTTAAAAAGTAGATAGAAGCTGAGATTACGCAGATGCTCATAATGGGTAACGGAATAATAAACTTCATGTCAAAGAAGCTAACTACTTTTATCACACCCTCTGGGAGGTTCTCTTACAATCACTTTCCCTTTCGAATATACAGCGAAATGATGTAAGCCGTACCTACTCCTCTAATTTTAGATAGTTTTTGCACGGTAAATGAGGAAGTTAGAAGCAACAAAATTATTCAACCAAAGTGCCAGCAACTAAAAGTAGTAAAACTTTCAAACTTTTCTTTCAGTACGCTCTTCTAATATTTCCTAGAGTACACAAGTTACTGTACGATAAAAAGACATTAAAAATGAAACTAGAATACGTTTTTTCCAATGCTATATACTTTACTGTTTCATGTATGTAAATATAAATAAAAAAAGTCAATTTGGATGAAACTATTAAGATCAAAAAAATCAATAGTTCTTTTGTTCACATTAGCGAAATCAAATCAAATATCATATTGTTTCATAACAATGAAACTGCCACTAACAGACCTTCTCAATAACAACCCCGTACAAGCAATTATAAAAGTGAAATAAAATTAAAAAAAAATCCTATTAAAAAAAGCGAAAAAACCAACATTTTTAATATACCGCAATAACCCCCAAAACAACAATTAGAGTACATATTTAACAATGAGTACTTAAAATCGGTTTTGCGTTAACAACGAACAACACATTTTAACACCCCATCATAAAGTGAACTAAATTGCCTCAGGGAATATCATTT